>OMLJ01103182.1:0-10080 GCA_900302595.1 Gadiculus argenteus
CTCTCTAGTCAGAGTTTAAAGTGCTCTGAACACACTCTGGAGTCGGAGTTTAAAGTGCTTTGAACACTCTCTGGAGTCGGAGTTTAAAGTGCTTTGAACACTCTCTGGTTAGAGTTTAAAGCGCTTTGAACACTCTAGTCGGAGTTTAAAGTGCTTTGAACACTCTCTCTAGTCGGAGTTTAAAGTGCTTTGAACACTCTCTAGTCTGAGTTTAAAGTGCTTTGAACACTCTCTCTAGTCGGAGTTTAAAGTGCTTTGAACACACTCTGGAGTCGGAGTTTAAAGTGCTTTGAACACTCTAGTCTGAGTTTAAAGTGCTTTGAACACTCTCTCTAGTCGGAGTTTAAAGTACTTTGAACACTCTCTCTAGTCGGAGTTTAAAGTGCTTTGAACACTCTCTAGTCGGAGTTTAAAGTGCTTTGAACACTCTCTAGTCGGAGTTTAAAGTGCTCTGAACACTCTCTAGTCAGAGGTTTCCTCTCGGAGTTTCGTGCTGAAGTTCAACTACCCGAGTCTACGAGTTCAGTCACAACAACGGCTGTCTCATTTCACTGTCATTACATTGATAGAGTAAAGTGAACTTGCAGCAAACATTAAGGAGAACCTGACACCCATTCTAACGAGGCGGCGCCTCCATACAAAGTCAACGTAAAGACGCGTTCCAGGCCCCAAGCGCCTGGAACGCGTGTCGTCGCTTTTGGTGTGAACGCGGCATAACCCTAACTAACCCTAACTAACCTTAACCCTAACTCAAACGCACTACTGAGGGCCGTTTCCTGAACGCTCTTATCTCGGAAGAAGGGAAGCTTGACGTAAAGACACGTAAGAGCTTCCGAACCTCAGAGTTGCTTTGAACGCGGCATTAGCTGTCACAACCTTGGCTGTTAAATCCCACCAAGAAAGCAACACACACACACACACACTGGCATCGACCCGTAACTGTTAATCAGCACACAGTCAACAACAACAAGCGGTTGTGTAGCTCAATAGTTCATGGGTATTACTGAATATTAATAATATACTGATAATATTAAGTGATAGTGTGTGTGAGTACTGAAGCTGGTTAGCACGCTTTGGTTAGCTTACCTCTGGTCGGCGAGCTTAGCTCCTCCCACAACTGGCGGCGCGTCACGCACGTCACGTCGCTCTGGCCAATCAGACGCGACGCATGGATACGTTTGCTTGACGCATTTTCAAATTCTTGGCGCTCGTCCGTCGCCGTGGTGATCGTTCATCGTGTTGTGACCTCGGTTTATTTTGTGTACCGTCGCTGGATCGGACGCGCACATGAACACCGCGTTCTGCTGACCCGAGGTGAGATCAGTACGTGGTTCTGTTGGGGATAAAGTGTGTTTATTATCGCGGGGTTAGCGGCTGGAGCTAACGCACCCGTGCTGCTAGCGGCTGTAGCATTAGCATGTAGCTTTAAAGTAGCCCTCTGTTGTGGTGGTGGTGTTTTTATTTGACAACAGACAGATTGACAACAGACAGGTTGACAACAGACAGATTGACAACAGACAGATTGACAACAGACAGATTGACAACAGACAGGTTGACAACAGCTAATGCAGGAATTAAAATCTGTATAAAAGGATCAACGGGTATTAATTGCAATGTAAGTATAGTGTGTGGGTGGGTGTGTGTTGTGTTACTGTGTGTGGTGTGTTACTGTGTGTGTGGTGTGTTACTGTGTGTGTGTTGAGTTACTGTGTGTTGTCACTGTGTGTTGTGTTACTGTGTGTGTTGTGTTACTGTGTGTCTTGAGTTACTGTGTGTTACTGTGTGTTGTGTCACTGTGTGTGTTGAGTTACTGTGTGTTACTGTGTGTTGTGTTACTGTGTGTGTTGAGTTACTGTGTGTTACTGTGTGTTGTGTCACTGTGTGTGTTGAGTTACTGTGTGTTGTATCACTGTGTGTGTTGAGTTACTGTGTGTTACTGTGTGTTGTGTTACTGTGTGTGTTGTGTTACTGTGTGTGTTGAGTTACTGTGTGTTACTGTGTGTTGTGTCACTGTGTGTGTTGAGTTACTGTGTGTTGTATCACTGTGTGTGTTGAGTTACTGTGTGTTACTGTGTATGTTGTGTAACTGTTTGTGTTGTGTTACTGTGTGTTACTGTGTGTATGTTGTGTTACTGTGTGTGTTGTTGGATTTGTGAGACCTATTTTATATTGATGAAAACTAAGGTTCTAAAGTTAAATTGGCTTATACTAATTTAGTCCTGTCTAGCATAAGAACCACAATGCTTCGACCCGGCCAAACCTATTCACAATAGTGCTGCTGCGTCATCACTCTTGCTTTATCTATGATTGTCACCCAATCACAGATTATGTCAACTCTCAGACAAATGTTTAATTAAGAAGAATAGGTTCAGCTTTCAGAAACCAAAACTGTAATGCCCGTGTCCTCATTCACTGTTTATCACTTATCACTGTTATATATAAAAGTTATTGCTATGATGTTGAGGTAGGAGACGAGAAGCTAAATGGCATGTTGTCATATAAATGGTAAACAAGAGATCCAGTGGGGTTATTTTCAGTGCAGAAACTCTTCATACCAATGCTATATGGTCTACAGAGTACAGTTGACTAATCATTGGGTTCAATGCTTATTTAAACATACTCATTCCAAAAAAGTGCCCTCACTATTTCCATTGTTTTGTTTTTTTAGAAGAAGAAGATTCATAATGGCGACTGATGTCTGCAACCATGTCAAGGTGGTTGTGCGAGTCAGGCCACTCAACAACAAAGAACGGGGCGACGAGGAGAGGAAGGTTGTCCATGTGGTGGATAACCGCATGTTGATATTTGACCCCAAGGAAAATCAGATGTCCTCTTTTGGAATGCCCAAAACTCGAAAAAGAAACATCAGGGGGGTTAACAAAGACCTTAAATTTGTGTTTGACAATGTTTTTGGGGAAGACTCGACGCAAGAAGACATTTTTGAGAACACAACGAAAGGTGTCCTGGATGGCTTCATGATCGGGTTCAACTGCACAGGTAATTTCCTGTGATAGGTCGCTGCTGCTGTATCGTGTTTCTCTTGTGTTTAACTTTATCTCTCTTCTGTTATGTTATTATTTACAGTTTCTTTTTGGAATTGCAATATATTTGTTATAGTCTTAGCGCACTCACTCACACACCGTTTATTAGGTACATCTGCTCAACACCTAATGGCCAACAAGTCATGGTGATGCAACTCTACTATGGATGCTAATTCAGATTTTCTTTTTGGTATTATTTAGTAGTAGTATTTATTATTTCTATTTTTTAGGAGCAATAACGACACCTCCAACCGGTCATTAACTGTTAAATTCGCAATGTATGAGCCCCTCCCAGTAGATAGGCAGGAGCCCTGAAACATAATCTCAGTTGGGGGAAAACTTGCACTTTGCTAAATTACATAATTGCCGAACCCCTTAAGACCCCTGAAGACTGTCATCACTGAGTACCTCCCAGATTAAAGGACACGGCAAAGTAACGTGAACAAATTCTTCTGACTGTGTACTAAACTTCAACCAAAAGTTAGGTGTTATAATATTTGTATAGAAAACGAACGAAGATACTTTGAATATTTTGTACCCAGCGTTTCTTTTTTTCAGTTATTATATGTGTATAACTGCAGCAAAAACATTTGTTATAGTTTTTTGTCTAAAATGATAAACTAAACTCCATAAATATTAGTCCATTAATATTAGGAGTCCAGCATCCCAAAAACTGCTCATGCAAATGTCCTTCAGTGTAAAGACAAAAACTCTGTGTGTGTGTGTGCGTGCGTGCGTGCGTGCGTGCGTGCGAGAACACAATGCCGTAAAACTAGATATTTAACTGGTTGGAGGCAGATTGTTCAACCGCTGTCACATGCGAATGGAAAGATTCCGTGGTTCAAGCCCCAAAAATGGCTTTTGGCATCACTCTAATGTGACTGCATACCAGCACAGCACTGCTTACCATGTGAGCCACTGCCTACTGGTTCTCCTGCGTGGCTGCACAGCTGGCAAGATGTGTCCTATTCACTGAAACAGGTTCCACAAACCTTGTTTACTTCAGGGAGTGTATGACTAAGAAGTTGATCAACCTTTTGTGATTGTGTAAAAAAAAAAAAGTATTGATAATGTGGTTTTAACATTTTTTTTTCCTCCGTCTTTGAATGTTTTTCTTTGCAGTGTTTGCCTATGGAGCCACAGGGGCAGGGAAAACACACACAATGTTAGGGTCCCCTGCTGAGCCAGGAGTCATGTATCGCACCATGAAGGAGCTTTATAAACGCATGGAGGATATCAAAGAGGAGAAAGTGTTTGAGGTCGCCTACTCATACCTTGAGGTAAATATCAATGCTTTCCTTTTTTTTTTTTACATTCTATAATGTGTTTTTGAGTCGTTACATACTGTAGCCTAGACTGCCATTGCAGCTAAAGTAGTACACTCCTATTATCTGTCTTATTTATTAGTGTGGTTGCAATACAAGTTACTAACCCTGACTCAAAACTATTGTTACTTTGTAAAATCAACCACCTAGAACACAATGAACCGCGTATAAGACCATAGCAACCAAAAGGCTGTTCTAATATGGCAGGGGTATATACAGCTGTTTATAACATTCAAATTATTATAAACGGTAATACTTTAGGGTAGAAATATTTATTATACCACTATATGCTCAGCAAGTGACAATGGTCGCTACCGATCATGAGGGCTGGGAATCTCCTGGCATCAAATCTCTTCACAGTTCGATTCGAATCAGAGATCAACGTTTTGATTCTAAAACAATTATCGATGCAACAATGTACATTTTATGTAAATTTCCATGCGTGAATTTCCACAAAACATATATACATGAATTTGCTACTCAGTTTACTCAATCACTTCCTACTTTTGTGATGATATCACAATGCTGCAGCTGGCAAACAAATGTAATTATATGTTTTTGTTTGTTTTTTATTCCGATTATTAACTTATCTGAGAATCGCGATGCATCGAAGAATCTATTCTTTTTCCCACCCCTACCGATAATGTAGTAGAACATACAGGTGAACGGCGAGCAGAGAGGGCAACAGGTTGTTGGAGGTTGTTGGATATAAAAAGATGGATATAGATCGAAATAATCTCTATTGACCAAAAACTATACAAAAATAATTAATATATATATATTAACTACCTGAACTTAAGCATCCATGTAATATTAAATGTTTAACACCGTATTGCATATCCAAATGTTATTTTGTTCATCCAGATATTCATCCAGAACATACTACAATGATGGCCAATGTTTGTCGTTGTTTGCTTTGGCAGGTGTATAATGAGCAGATCAGAGACCTGATGACTAATGTCGGTCCACTGGCAGTGAGGGAAGATGATTCCAGGAACGTTGTGGTTCAAGGTCTGTCCCTCCATCAGGTAAGTGGAGAATTGTGTTTGTAAAACTTTGCGGGACCTTTACTCCTGGGTGAAAGGATGCGTAGAACTGCACACTCTTTTCCGCATGGATTAAAAAATATATATTTATATATATAAATCACGACGTTGGCGGTGAAAGATGCGTACGCCCATTTCCTCCCTGTTTCCGCAACATTTTCATGCAGAGAGACCTTTATAAATGAGGCCCCTGGTCCGTCTGGATGTATGCATTCTGCGTCACCACGAGGCAACATTAAAACAAACAAAGATGTGTAAGCCTTAACGTTAGCTTGAGACAGAATTGCCTTTAGGCATTTTTGCCGTGTAGTATTTTGTTCCAATCGGCTGCTATGAAGAAGGGCGTGACCCAGTCTATGAATAATTGTATAATTTAAAAAGGTGACACATTGAACTTCATGCAGGGCTCCAGATGGGGAGTAAAATGCAAAAATGTGGTGTTGGCATAGCTATTCTTAAGTCACCCAAAGCAAATGTTTGAAAATGTCAGCAGTGTTGAAAATGGGAAAACAATAGCCGCGTACCCACCAGGACTTTTTCAGTCCCAGGCTTTTTTTTTTGGCTCCGCCCACGCGTTAGCTCCCAGTCGTCACGAACGCGCCACAGGGAAGTCCGAGAGGCTTACCAGCGGAGCGTCGATGAGCTACGAGCGGCTCAGAAAAGTACCACCTCTGCTGGAGGACTTTCTGAGCCCCTGTAAGAGCCCCTGTAAGAGTCCTGAGGGGCGGATCCTGGCCGGATCCTCTCTCCAAACCACACCCACAATACCTCCTAGCGGGAAAAGTATGCCTGGTGGGTACGCGGCTATTAAAGCTAAGGTAGGCGATTGGGATGAACTAGCCAGAGTACGCTAGTTTTTGTAAAGTCGCCAACTGAAGAGTTCCCATCCCTGCCTTCAGCCCTGCCGCCAAAGCCACTCCCCCAAAGCACATGACTGTCCCATTAGCTTCAGCCAATGGGTGTGCTTCGCCCTGTGGACGTCTCTGGTCGTACTCAATGAGTGCACACAGGCAACATGCCACCAGGTGACCGGGACGGTCGGCAGACAGACACAGATGCTGCTGTTTTTCTTACTTCGGAGTATTTGATTTCAGAATTATTCAATGATTGCTCAACAAATACGACCCGATTGCTCAAATACACTGTGTACACAACAGTGACACGACGGTGTAAACGCCGGCAGCTCTAAGATCTTTTTGTATAAGATGTAAGCTGGTAGCTGGGTTGGGTTGTCCCATTTTCTTGATTGTGATTCCTCATTGCGTTAAAGCGGTACTTCACTGATTTGCATTAAACTTTGTATAAATAGAAACCCAGTAGTATTTTTTAATGATCGTTCATCCCTCCCTCATTTTTCCCTGAGAAGGTTAAGCTCTGTATTTCTTTCTGAAATTGGGTTCACCAATGATGCAAAACTCGTCATTTTGGATCATTGGCGAACCAAAATTTGTAATTTTGCATCAAAGAAATACAGAGCTTTACCTTCTCAGGGAAAAATGAGGGAGGGATGCACCATCATATACTGGGTTACTACTGGGTTTCTATTTCTACAAAGCTTAATGCAGATCAGTGAAGTACCCCTTTAATAGTGTGACTCTCAATCGATGTGGATTCTGTTTATTTTGGTGGAACTGCTGTTGGTATGTTTCTGCAATTGGGGATAAAACCCCCTGGGCCTTTGTTAACCGTCTCCAGGGCCTTAGTTATGGACATGCTATTGTATTAGCCATGCTTAATCATTACATCATCTGCTGGAGCCCAATAGCTAGCGTTTCTGTGTGTTGGTATGTAGTCTAGTTTCCAAGGAGAGCAGGCTCGCTCGTCTTAGCCTCCTTGTTTCTATGCATCGCTAGTACCCGTACGTCAGCTCCCTGACGTCAATGGGATACGGAGGCAACGCGGCGAGATGCGTTATGGTAAACGGGACGCTCTATTGGATCAGCCAAGACGCCTCTGCTTTAGCCGCAAAACGTGAAAATATTACAAAAAATGATTGTGCTACAGGTGGAACCTCCGTTAGCTTGGCTAACACGGGCAACACCTTTAACATCAGAAGGAACACTCTGAAACATGAGCCGTCCCTTTTTTAGAATAGCTGCGTTATCTACCTGCGCTCTGTCAAACGACGGCTTCGTAGTGTCTGGTTTGTACTCGTTCGTGTTGATCAGCATCACTCTATGTCACTAGTGGTACGCACTGTGATGCACAGGTGTCCCGTGTCACACCGTTGTTGTACTAGACGCCGGTTGTGCTTCCACTCTTGCCCTTAACGGCATCAACATGTTCTTTGTCATATTCCGTCAACCCTCAACTCCACACAACGTACGCCACTCCTTCCTGTGTCTGCAAATATTAATTATCAATGAAGCCTTTTGTGTGCAGCGATTGCGTGCACTCGATTGCGCGGATGCCTCGCAGTAATTCATTTTTATTGGCCCAATAATGTTGATTTTATTGCAACGATCATCAAACGTAACAAAAAATCGATGTGTTCAGGGTTGATGAGGGTATAAACGGTAACTCGCCCGACCTTTTCTAAAGCCCAAATCTGCAGATGAGATTCTCAAAGCGTTGGACCACGGCAACCGAAACCGGGCCCAGCATCCCACCGACATGAACGCCACCTCATCTCGCTCCCACGCCGTCTTCCAGGTATTTAAACCTTACGAAGAGATGGAATGTCTCTTCATAAAGTCGCTAAACTACGTGCACATTATAATCATACCAAATATAAACCGGGAACGTTATTGGTGGTGGGTTTTTTGACCGCGTCTCTCCAGATATACGTGAAGCAGCAGGACAAGAACGCTGGCCTGAATCCTAACGTGTGCGTTGCCAAAATGAGCCTGATTGACCTGGCAGGATCAGAGAGAGCCAGCGCTACCAACGTCCGAGGGGCGCGTCTGCGGGAGGGCTCAAACATCAACCGCTCCCTGCTGGCCCTGGGGAACGTTATTAATGTTCTCGCTGACCCAAAGGTAAGTGCACATCGAAATCACACCTGAAGCCAATTAGTTTAAACTGTCTGTTGAAATGTTATCCCTCCAGCAGGTAATATAGCTGTCTTTTTGTTTTTGGTTTTATTTTTTAACAATTCAGTCTAATCCTATATTTTTTTGTATTTGTATTTATTTTTCAACGTGTGTGAACGTCTCTGCAAAAGCTCAGGCCTTTGCTAGAGAGGCTCAATGAAGGCATGTGTATATTTTACTCCTTTTCTTTTTTCTTTTTTTACAAGGGATTATATATAATTTATGCTTTCACCCCAAGGTCTGTTGTCAGGGCTTGAGTCTATTCCAGCAAGCGTTGTGACTGTCCTATGCATTCCTGTGTGTGTGTGTGTGTCTCATTTCCTTAAGAAACACAAAATATATTACCATGGAGAATTTGTTGAACGGTTATTAACAAAACCCCTAATCACCTCCCATTGTTTCCTTCCGAAACATGAAATGAATCCCATTTGAATATTTTTATTTAATGACTTTCATACATTTTTATTCTACTGTATCAACAAATCTTCAAATTCGGTTTGACCGGAAAAAGAAAACGATCCTTTTTCTAAAAGTGATTTGACGCTAACCCTAGTCGATTTATCCGCGTGAATGTCCGTTGAATAACGGCGAGCTGCCGGCCCTCCGATGATTCAACGGGGGGAAGTTGAGAGTCAACAGAGTTTTGGGTATTGTTACATTCCAGTTGCATACATTAACCTGTCAGCCGGTCTTCTCGGTTTACGTGCCGGTCCCGAGGGGACCAGGTACAAGCAGGCCACATGCATTCAGGAAATGCTGCACACATGTGCCACAGCCGCGTGGAAACCCGATCCATCCCGGCCAGGTCGCTTCCTTCTTGGGCAATGATATCTCCGTGTCCCGGGCCGTGTGATGCAGTCTGCTGTAGTCACCGCTCTGGAGTGTTACCACCGGCCGTGTTATCTGCGTTACTCGGGGCTTATGATCTGCACGTAGAGCCACGGGTCCTCACATTCCCACCTCATTAAGCTTTAGAACAGGAAATATTATCAATATTGTATTGATTGACTTTTACCCGACATTCTTATATTTGACATTTTTAGAGGCTAATTACTGCTCTAAATGCACGTCTGGAATGCAAAATATGAATGGCCCTAAATGGTACTTGTTTCAATCCCAAAACTATTGAAATCCTTGAGCGTGATGCCAAAGATTCTGCCTTTAATGGAAGCCCATTTCCACCACTTGATGGAAAAAAAATAAGATCTGCTAAGTCAAAATAATGAGATACTAGGTCAAAATATTGACTTATTTAAGTAAAAATAATGAATTCATATTTTGATTTAGTATCATTATTTTGAGATAGTACCTCATTATTTTGAGATAGTCTCATTATTTTGACTTAGTACCTCATTATTTTAACTTGGTACCTCATTATTTTGACCTGGTACCTCATTGTTTTGACCTGGTACCTCATTATTTTGACTTGGTACCTCATTGTTTTGACCTGGTACCTCATTGTTTTGACCTGGTACCTCATTATTTTGACTTGGTACCTCATTATTTTGACCTGGTATCTCATTATTGTGACCTGGTACCTCATTATTTTGACCTAGTATCTCATTATTTTGACTTAGCAGATCTTATTTTTTTCCCGTTAAGTGGCGGCTATGGGCTTCCATAGCCTTTTACATTT
>OMLJ01103189.1:0-13451 GCA_900302595.1 Gadiculus argenteus
AGGAATATAAAAGAGAAGAGAGAAAACATCCGCATTAGAAAACAACACGATAGGAGACTTCAAAAAGACAACACTCATCCAAGATTAAACCGTGATATCCAACCAGGACATCATTTTTCTAGTTGTTTAAGACAATCAAACCAAGCAGCAGGAACAGCACCGCCATGGTGAAACAGAGCTAGTGGCTTATTGCAAGCAGCACACTTTGCATTGTGTGGATTCTTAAAAGTGACATATTATACCTCCAGGTGTGAGTGGGATTAGCCATTACAAGCCGTTTTGAAAATCGGCCTCTTCTGACATCATTAGTGGGCATGTCCACCTAGATGTGTGCTGGATAGATCAGTCTACCAGCCTACCCAGTGGACCGTAGCAAACGTTGCTCATCTATCCTTCATACATCTAGGTGGACACGCCCACCTGTGATGTCAGAAGAGGCCAATTTTAAAAATGGCTTGTAATGGCTAATCACACTCACGCCTGGCGGTATAATATCTCACCTTAAAATATATGTGCAGCTGCCTTTGTTATGTGCTTCCTATGAAGTGAACATCACTCCTTCACCCCCCCAGGCAGACATGGTGGAGCAGGTGGCTTGAGACGACAGGTCACTCACCAGCCATCACGGAGTGGTATGGATTCTCCACGGGCGTCTGGTCGCACACCCACTCCTCACAGCACTTGCCCGGGATCTGGATGCGGCGCGGGTAGGGGCAGTCCAGCGAGGGCAGGGGCATGTGGCTGGCGCACGTGGCCACGCAGCCGATCTCGCCGTCCATGCACACGCACTGGTGCTTGCAGCTGGGCTGGAAGGTCTCCCCGCTGCGGTAGACCACGCCCCCCAGGTCACAGGTCTGCCCCTCTTGAGCTAGTGATGGTTATATGAGAGAGAGGGATGTTGTGTTACTATAAATATTTAATATATATATATTAACACATTATTAACGGCGTTAACGCAAAAACATTTTAACAGTGTCCATTTTTTTATCGCGAGATTAACGGCTTTTTTGTTTTATTATTATTATTTATATTATTTTTTTTTACCCATTTATTGATGGACTATGTGTGAGAGATTATTTGCTCCAAGTGTGATTGACTGCTCCAACTGAGAATGTTACTGTGAAATTGAACACTACAGTATGTGCCAAAGTTGTTTTCAATAAAAACTTTTCCATGCGTCGTTATAAAGATCTTCAGCAATAGCTGGACGTGAGGAGGAGACATAGTTCCATACCCATGCAGATGCCCGCCTCGGTGTCGCTCAACACGGAGTAGTCGCAGTAGAGCCTCTTGTGGTGGTCGCAGGGTTCCCGCAGGGAGCAGGGCTCCCCTAGCTGCCGGGCGCACACCTTGCAGCAGCCGCACTCATCCAGAACCAGGCTGGTGCCGTAGGGACAGGGGGCCGGCTCAGCGGGGCAATGGCAGGGCTGGGAGCAGTCCTGGCCCGTCACCTACAGGGAGGAGGGGGCACTGGTTAGCCCACAGAACGGTCTCTGGTGGAGCAGGTTCGCGCCTTTTTACCCACAAGCTGAAGTCACGATACGTTAGTACCACAAGATGGCGCCGCTAACACACACGATACTGGATTACAATCAGGCAACTGTTGACCCTACTTTTCAGAGCAGCATAAATTAGTAAGGATGGATGGAATGGGAAGTAATTTAGACATGTATATATACATATATTTATTTATTTATTTAAATTATTTTATTTTATTTGCCATTATTAAGTGCCACGGGATAGGCCTATGTTGTATTTGTCGCAGTTGTATTTGTCGCAGGCAGCATTTTTAATCACAATACAGTATGTTAAATGTTCATTTCAGAACACTGTCGCACGTTGGTGTGGCATTCATCAGGCCTGTTTGCGTGTAGACTGTAAATCAATCAATCAATCAATCAATCAATCAATCAATAATCAATCAATCAATCAATCAATCAAACAATCAAACATAACTCACCAATGCGAGGATGGGCGCGAGCAGCAAGCAGAACGTAACGTGCGTTTCCATCTTCAGTGAGTTACAGCCTGCGAGATCCACGCGCTTGTTGTTGTTCTACTGCGTCTGCGTGTGACTGCTGGTCCGCGTGCTTCACTCTGCCTTTAAACTGAGGCTGGACCAGAGGCTCTCCTTTAAATACTCTGGGAGCAGCGGGGTGTAGCCCGGGAATAAGAGCGGTGCCAGGCATGGACCAGAGGCTCTCCTTTAAATACTCTGGGAGCAGCGGGGTGTAGCCCGGGAACAGGAGCGGTGCCACGCGACCCAGAGAGGTGAAATATTCAAATTCCAAATAGCTTTCTCAAATCCTCCAATAAAAAAAGTGAAAGATCACACGCTGAAAAGCAGCGTCAATCGCGCCATTGTTTTCCTCCCTTATGGCGGCAAGTCCGCCCAGGTGTTATAGGCGGTGTTTACACGGGGATCTGGAGTTTAACACGGCACGGATTCTGAACATGAATGGCAAGATATGGGCGGATGTTCAGAATATAAAATATTTTGTTAAATGATAGTTGAAAAGCACTACCTACTGTTATACATTATACTGCAAAAATAATGTAATGTTTCGTGTTCTCCAAGCACCTTATGAACTCAGGAATGAGTGAATATAGTCAACACCTCGGGTGAAGGACAGACAAACTGCTGCACAATGCAAGGAACTTTATGGCATAATAACGTAGACCTATGAGTGTAGTAATAACCCACAATCATTTGTTCTTTCCCCCACATTCCTCCTGGGACAGGTTTAGGATACAGCTCATTGATGTCCCGATGAAATCATTCCTACTGCTTTAGTTATGGTCTTGGTGGTTGACAGTTCTGCAGAGGTACGCCTTAACATCAGGTACCCAAACACAGTCAGCTGTCTTCAAGGTTTATATGCCTTGTAAAACAATGTTATGGTGAGTGCATTTTGTTGTTGTTTACATGCAACAAAATGTCTTACGTTTTTTTAACAAACAAAAGGAGCAACACAGAATACATTTTGATATGCAATTAAGATATTGTGTTAATGTATTATGCTGTATTCACATACAAAGTCAGACTCATTATGCACTAATGGTTGCTGTTAACCTGCAAACACTTACACTTGGGACAGTGAAACATATGCATATGTTTTTAAATGGCCGATATTGCGTTAATATCGTCAATGACTAGACGTTAACTTTATTCCCTCCGTATTTTCATGTGATCATATCCTAGGCCAATGCTATTGGACATGGTATAGCTGAGCTGACAAACATGCAATATTGTCATGTTGTCATTGCTGTAGCAGCCTAGGCTACGCCCATTTGATGTTCCATTATGCAATTTCTTTCTTTACATTTTCTACTCTGACCCCAAACTGATCAGATGGCCTAAAATTGCATATTTAGAAGACAGATTTACTTTATGTCCCAACCTCATTTCAACACAAATACACTCCCTTGCACAATGCACACACATAAACCATTGACATGCATTTAATTTAGAGCAGGACTTCGGAAGAAATCCCCTGCAACACGCACTTCAAAATTGCCCCCCTTCGAAGCTTTGGGGTTCTTTTAAAAGAGGACTTTTGGCTTCTGTCATTAAATGTGTAGTAACTTGTTGCCATTAAGAGCTACCTGAGGACTACAGAGTGATTCTGATCACAATGGTACAAAGCACAATGTGTTTTGTAGCCTCGTGAGGCCAGCCTAATCTCTCAAGCTCACATTCTGTTTCCCACTTCAGTCTGGCCATGAGCCCCTGGAAAGCCCAAACATAAAATAATGATAGGTCAAATCAGCGCATTGGGGGAGGACCATCGCCTCATGCTGAACAAGGATTGGTCAGAATTCAGAGTTTGAAAATAAATGGCGGCACCCGAGGAAAGTAGCAATCAAAATCCTTTCCCTGGAAAGGAATCCCTGGAAATAGTCGGATTAACAATGTTAAAAGATGAATGATACGAAAGCTTTTCTCAGAGGAGAATATGTTTTGGCTTTACTTCTAACCTTTTCAGCATGAGCAAGAGAGCAAGAGCATTACTTAGTTATTTAATCTGATTTGCTTGAGGTTTTTGAACAACGTAAGGCTTCGCCCATATGTGGAAATCAATTACTGACAAGCCAAGGCCATACTGAGATTCATTCCTAAAGCTAGACTTGAATATGGGGATGGCCTGACTTGGCTTGTGTTTCCCGGGCCCATCGCCCAATGTGGGCCCCAAGCAGCAGCTTAATTCTATGCTTGTATTTATATCAGGTGATGGTGTGGGTTAACCTAACATACAACTTAGAGGTTTCTAGGGTTTGGAGGTGACTAAATTTAGAAAAGGGAATGTATGGATGGATCAATGTTTTAAGTTATTTACATCACAGCATCACAATTGTTGTCATGTACTCACTATCCACTTGAATGTCCCTTCAAATCAAATATAACACCATCATCATCATCATCATCATCATCTTAAAATGACACTGGGGGAGAAGAACCAAACGGGGAATGGTTATGACTCCTGAATGGGACCATATCCTTGCCCCGGCTGGAGGAACATTTGCTTGGTCATTGTGGAACAGAATAACAAACAGGCTGAAACTATGACCGGAAGACATTCACCTGCTTAAAACGGCTGTGCTTTGATGGGGATTTGGTATTAAGGTATGCAGGAGCTGGAGTTGATCCCAGCTCATTAAGGATGTTACACAGTAGGATACTTGTATGATATGGTAATCCACCCCAAGCACTCACACTCTATTAACTAAGACAGTTCACTTAGCGTCTCAGGCACTGTGAGCCTAACCTGGATGTGAGGAAATGAGATCATCTGGCTGAAAACCCATCCAAACATGGCAGAAAGGTGTAAACTCTACACAGACAGGAAGTGACACTTGATACTAACCCAGGGCTTTGCTGCTTCTGGGAAACAGCCATCCCCACTGTGCTGAGCAGGACGTTCTGTCTGTTGCTTTTCTTTTTAACTCTTTTTCATAGTGTATCTCAGTTTTCCTGTGGGTTGACGAGGCGTAGGGTCCCAGATGGCATAAATGACCAGTGGACTTGTGAAAGTGACTTGTGTAGCACTTAATGCACTGTGTTTGCCATCAAACAGAGCAGGTGTTACGACGGGGCTGTGTTCTCGCTTTGGTGCCAAACGATTCCTTGAACTCAGACATATTTGGTGTTCCTGGAGGGAAAAAATGTGCCGTCTGATTTACGGCTTGTTAACTCACAGCTGGGTATGCACCGTTAATTGCCTCCTGTGTTACGGCCCAAACAGTGGGGATGAGTTGTGTCTGACTGGAAGGAGGGCTGGCTTGGTGCTTTTGGCCTCTGCCGGGTCTCTTGGATGAATCACCCAAGCCGCCATTCCCAGACATTTATGCAGCGGCGAGAGCTAAGCACCTCCGGATTCTGCCCTATTACAAGATCAACACTTGCCTGCAATGCACGTCAGAGAGGAGTAACAGGACATAGACGCTGGGCAGGACAGTCAGAACTAGAGTGTCACTACTGAATATAATAAGGCATTCACCTCTTGAATCAATGTATATTTCGGTTTAGGTTTACTGTCACAGACGGTGACACACACATCATGAATGTGAACAGTTTATATTTTCCCCCTTTGTTTGTAGCCTTTTCATAAATAATGTAGCAATAGCTGTTTTTTATTAAAGCGCACATCTAGTCATCTAGAGCAGTCTAACAAGGATTTGAGATACTGTAGTTTAGTACCAGATGCAACATGAAAATATTACACTTAAACAATAGCATCCATCTCATACAAGAGCTAATTCTATAATAATTCAATATGAGTATTCTAATTATGGTTACACAGGTTACACAGTGCTACACAGGGCCATGGTTAAATTATGTTCTCCTCCTTCTACCTCAGGTTGGACCTAGCGTTGTAAAAGATGTCCTCCTGGGTCTTGTGCTGCTGAATCTTGTTATTAGAGCTACGGCAGCCTGCTAGCAAGGCAGGGTGGAGTAGCCGGGTCAAAACACAGTAGGACGGGGCCAGACACACCTAATAATGCTGAGGTCGGAGGAAACCAAAGTGGGTATTTTGCTTTGGGGGCTTTCCTTCATTGCTGGCGGCCAAGGGATGACATGCATCGGCAATTAATGTTTAATTTAAATTTGGGCGTGTGGAGTTGATACACACAGAAAGTTATAAACAGAGCAATGTATGGCAACATTCCCAGCAGCTTTACCTCTCTTTGACCAGTTGTAGGCTCGGTCAGTTCAAAGTACAGCTACAGTGAAATACGTCAAGAAAAACATCGGACTAAAACGTACAACATCAGTACTAGTGAGAATCAGCAATTAAAAAAGGACAGCGTATATTGCATGCAAGAGGTGTCCTCTTTGTTAGGCCTGTTAAGTCCCACAATGCAGTGTGCTCTGCAAGACCGCTACTCTTTCTAAGGGACGGTCCAAACAAGCTGTAGGGCGGAGTGGGACTACACAAACACGATCCACCAGATTACACATCAGGAAATATAGGGACAATGATGATAGACGTATGCATCTAGGACACAATCTACTCTGACCTGTATGAAACCTTGTGTGTTAGAGCAGTAGCAGAGAGTGGAGTAGAGGGTGATTGGGAGGGTTCTGTTCTGAAGCAATATCATTACCAGTCTCTGAAAAATGCTAGCTGGCCAACCTATCCTCTCCTAGGCCTTAGTTCAGCACTTGAATCATGTAATTTATCCTGATATTTATTATCTTACAGTCTGTTCCCAGGGGAAGGCTGTTGGTAAAACCCCGTCCCTTGGTTCACCGTTTGCCCGTCCTGTATCGTGGGAAGGCTGGCTTTGATGAAAGACAGATAGGCAACTTTGATTTCGAGTCTCATTTTTTTCTCAATTAAACATACCAGACAGACAAAGACGACTTGTTCTTACAGCGAGTCTTTTTTCAATTCGACACAGGAGCTTGCGTGACAAATAAAGAAAAAAAGCGACCGCAACAAATTCCAACCTCATGGAAAAAAGTGTTTTTTCCAAGGGAAGAATTGACCAAAAAACAACTTTACATTTCACAACGTGTTTCATGAAGGCAAAAAAAGAATTTAAAAGAGGTGCAGACATAGATGTGATTCGTTTTATGAGGTGTAGGCTGTTAATCCCCTAAAGACATAACTGTTCTGCCCCAAAAGGCCTCCAGAGGATCCCAGTGGGATTACAAAAGCACGTCTTCCTTAATGATGTGCGGTGAGGTGGGGCCGGGACGCCGCTTGACTAAAAATAGCTCTTCTGCTTTCTGGACAGAAGCCCACAGCGCTGCCTTGCTCCTCCGTTCCCCCAGGTTGTTGGTCTGGTACATTCCTCACACACTTGGCCAGCCTGTGACCCAGCCGGCAACCTTTACCCACATCCTCCCACCCACCCGGCCTTGTTTCCCCCCCACCTCCCTGCTCCTTGTACACTTAAGGACACTCTGTTCCACGTTTGTTACTGAATGGTGACGTGAGTCACACACCAAATAAGGACATTTTAAATTTGCACATTGTATTCTTTGGGTGATATGTTCATATGGTCGATATGGTCATTTTGCAGTTGTTTTGTTTCATTCGCGAAAATATTTTGACTTTACTGGCAGCCATTAGAATTCCGCTCAAACTGTTGCGAACTGCCAAGGGCTGTGAGGCTTTATGAAGGGCACCTGCTGCACTCGTATGGGAGATATTTACCCCTGGAAATATCTACAGTTGCAAAATGTGAGAATCTTTTTCAGTACTTCTTTAAGTAGGGTTTCAAATATTTGTAATAGTGGGCCTGTGGTCTGCAATTATACTTAAGAGGAAGGTATGCAAGTTCTGCTTCCTCAATTAAGCTCATACACAGAGTTTACTGTTTCGTCCCATGTCCCATCTGCCTCTGGTCTCACTGCTGCTCATAGGGGCAGACTCAGGTCTGCACGGCACATGTGGCATACACAGACACACAAAGGTATTAGGCTATTAATACACACAAAAGTGAAGGAACATATGGCAGATGTTTTACTATTCATTCCAGGGTTTTTTTTGTGTAATATTGTTTTTATCACGATTTGCAATTTGTCACTGGCTGTCAGGCTTCTCACCATCTGCTCCAGTGTGCTATGTTCCTCCATTACCCATAATTACCTGCACTACTCCTTAACAAGGAGGCAACATTCTGTAAATGGTACATCAACATGCAATCAAATGTTGACTTTCCCTTCGTAACAAAGGGTACATAGAAAGCTGCTGTTTCGGCTGGGAGAGCTAGCCTGTCAACACTAACTTTAGCTTTGAAAGTTGTGCATTCTAGAACACTTTTAATTTTTGAGGCTGGATTACAGTCCTGTAGCCCTTTTGGAGAAAAACTCAAGTCCCATAATGAATAAAGGAAACCTTTCACAGAGTTGTAGACTATACTTGGTAAAGATTCTGGTATGCAGCTATCTCTTAGGCTAGCAAGTTTATGGTCAAAGAGAATAAGCAATATCCAATTAATAGCTGCCCAACTGGTTACTATTTCACTCCACAATGTCCATCAGTCCTAAGAGGAAAAGGAGGGTACAAAAGAGATTTAAGTCACAAAATAAACTGCCACCAAGCAGCTACTAAGCTTCAACTGAAATATCCCAATAACATCAGAGAGCACTACCCTGGAAATCCAGAGTTCTCGCGAGAGCTAAATTTGAATTTGCTCTGGAAACTCTGGAAACGAGCAATTTGCTCATTCAAAATTCTTGTTTATCCAACCAAATCCAACCACCATATCAGTGTATCTGATATAGGCGGGCCAGAAGCAGGCTAAACAAATGACGACAGCGCTGCAACGAAATCAGTCATTCAGGAACATTCAGTACAGATTGCAAGATGGCTACGGATGAATACCAGTTGTTTGAAACGGCTTTGGCCGCTACAATAGAAGAGTTAAACTTGTCTTTTCCTCTAAAAGAGGAACAGAAGACGGCGCTCAAAGCTTTCCTTTGCAAGGACGTTTTTGTTGTTTTACCAACCGGATACGACACAAGTCTAATCTATCGGTTAGCTCCGCTGGTAGCTTAGAGTATGGGGCTCTGGATACGTCACCCTGTGCTTGCTTGGTGCCGCCCCTCGAGTTGGGCCATTTACATTACTCGTTGCCAGACCCTATAGCTTTCTAGATGTGGGTCTGGATTTCCAGGCTAAGAGAGCACTGGAATATTCTCAAATCTATCAATGTCAGATCCTCCAAAACCTCCATTCCATTCGTAACTGTCCAGAAAGCACCAGGATTGGTTTGATGAAAATTACGCTGAGATGGAACAGCTTATTTCCAAGAAAAGGAACTCCTTAGACTTTTGTGTCCAGCAGAATAATTCAACCACTAAGGTCAAAAGAGGGGGTTCATTCTAAAGCTAAGGCAGCCGTGCAGTGCAAGGTGATAGAGCTTATCAACTCTTGTTGAACAAAATAAACAAAATACAATTCTGGGAAGCCAGAGATTGCTACACTTTCCAGTGAAGGGTTATGGTTAGGATTAAAGGAGAACTCTGGTGTAAAATGGATCTGAGATATTAATATGATAAAGAGTTTGAACGTTCGTTGGAGAGCAAAATAAAGCCTCTAGACGCGAAGCTACGTGATCTAGCCGATTTATAGCCGATTCCACCAAAATGCTACATATGTTAAGACCCTCATTATGCTACCAAAGAAGTGTCAGGCTACTTCTAGCCTTGTAAGTGGTTTATTTTGCGATTTATTTTGTACCAGGTCATAGGCCCCATAGCACTCCACCGTATAGCATTTTGGTGGAATCGGCTATAAACAGATCACGTAGCTTTGCGGCTATAGGCTTTATTTTGCTCTCCAACGAACGTTCAAACTCTTTATCATATTAAACATATCCCAGATCCATTTTACACCGGAGTTCTCCTTTAAGGTTAGCACCAATAAAGCTACCATGGCCTAAACCCCTGTGCACAAATGATGGGCAGGCAATGAGTCTATTCAAATATAAGTGAACCCCCCCTGTGCTGTTTCAGCTCAAATTTCAACACAAACATTTCTAACATTTGATGATGATGATGATGTTGTAAATTAAATGCACGTTGTTTCAGACCCTATCAGTGTCGGAGAAGCTAACCCTCTCTCGGACGCGGCCGTTAACCTCCGCTGCTGGCCAGACGGAGCGCACACCTCCCGACCGAGTTCCGTTCACCATGACATCGATGCGTCTTGGAGAAGGCATTTTGACTTAGTGAAAAGAATGCCACCTGTGTTCAGAGCAGAGTGGAACCCAGCAAACGGAATAACAGCATAACAGAATAGCAAATAAACAAAGGATTTTTACTCCTGTTTTCTCTAAATGGCAGTCTTATTTTAGTCACAGAAATCAAATGGCATAGATTGTTGTTTTTTTTATAACAGCTAATATTGTTTCACCTTCATCCTGTTCTCGTCCCCCTCCCTCCCTCCCTCTGTCTTTCGCCCCTCGCTGTTTATTAGGAGTTGATCAGGAAGCCATTGAGGTGTGGGGTTTGCATATAATGGCTTTCTATCATGTATCAGTCAAACAATAGATCCTCCACAGCCCTACTGGTCTGTGTGCCAATCTACCGAGGTGTCACATCCCCCCTGTTGATCCATTTAGAGAGGGAATAGGCAGTTTGTGATTGGCTTATTCAACTTACTGTTATCCAATAGAGAATATGGAGGTTACACCTCCAATCATGTCCTTAACAGAGGTTAAAATGCCATCAGGAGCCCTAAGAACGGGGTACAGAACGTGGGTCCAGATTGGATCCCAGCTGAGATCTGATTCAGGGTGGCCTTGCTCCTCTTTTGACATGGCCTATCCACCCTAGTTAATCTTGCATTATGGTGTTCCACATTTGAGCCATTTGAACTACCTCTCAGTTCCAGGCTATAGCCAACCTAGCTTGTATTTCTCATTTACATTGAAATGTTGTTATTGCTCTACTCGCATTCGGACAAACCGCAGAAGTATGTTGAGCCCTTAACACTCTTCTCAAAAGAAAAACTTTACTCCCAGGTGAAGGGCCTGTGATCCTTCAGAGGGTAAAAAAAAAGTACTTTAGGGACAACAGCAAGACCAGCCTGAGGACATTCTCCATCATCCTCAACACCTGGCAGGACATTGCACTCATTGGCGCAAGGGGCAAGGAGACACAGTAATAGGCTCCGCCCCCAACCACCACTGCCACCACCCCAGAATATGTGGATCATTGATTGGCCTCTGCAAACATCTGTTGAACAGTGCTTGAAATTGGCCGGGACTCACCGGTATGGAGCGCACACCCTTGTCTCAACAATGTATAGCCATAACTAATTAATATTTAATCCTTAAATGTCAGATTTAATGTTCAGAGAGATTGGACCAAGGCACAGATATTCATTTACGGTTGACTTGCAGACAAACAAACAGAAAAATTGCTTGATGTTCTTTATGCCCGGATGGAGAGGCAGGGTAAAGCTGCAGGAAAGAAAAAACACCTAGCCTGATGGGTATTGAGGCGTTTAGCCCATGTATTCGAGATTCTTATGGTAAATCCAAATAAGAAAAGGAATCTCAGCACCCTTCAACCAGTGAAGCCACTTTAGCGCAAACTTGTCAGCTAGAAGTTCTCTGTCCCCGGCATCATAGTTGGGTTCAGGGGGTGTCTATGAGAATAGCAGGTGCACGGATGCACCTAATTATCTTTAAGGGACTTCAGACACGTCCACATCAGACGCGTCCACTTCAACAATTAATTGACAGGAATGCTTGGTGTGGTCAGAACAGGAGCAGGGGTGAAATTGCTGATCCTGTTCGCAGACTAGACCAGAGAAACCTAACTGATGACGAAATCAGGGATGTCAATATAGCTTTAGCTGCAAATTAATCTCCATTAGAAATGGCAAAACACAAAAATCTCTGCAGGTCCTTGAAGGATCACTGATGCGCACCAAGTGATATGCGTTACTCAAGTCCAACTTGGTAAAGAAGGTGGCTCCCTGTTAGATTTCAAAGGCTTCCGATATAAGGGGAAGTTGATACCAAGGTCACGATAGTCAAAGCAGGGTCTTAAGGATCCATCCTTCTTGCCAACAAAAAAGAACCCTGTGCCTGCCGGCAAAGTAGGATGTTAGATGCTATCTGCAGCCAGAGACTCCTCTATGTAGGAGACGGGGAGTATACATGACCTCAAGGAGGGAATGTTCCTGGGAGCAGGTCAATGGCACAATCATAGGGTCGACAGAGAAGTAGCCCTGGATGTGCTGAAGGCTGGCCTCAGATCAAGGTACTCTTCAGGGGAGTCGACGTGTCTGGATGATGCCTCGAATTCCTCTGGAACAAGAGGTGGAGGACAGCAAGCAGACTGGAAGTGGTGAGACTGCCAGAATGGGCTCCATTGAACAGCTAATGATGAGGTTCTCTTCAGCCCCCGAGACGATAAGTGCCGGAGAGGTATGCAGGCCTCCATGTCACGGTTGCCCTCTGGACTGCTTGGAGAAGTGGGGAAACACTTCTCTCCAGGACTCCCTTCGCTTCTGACAAGCGTTGTCTTCAGACCTCCCCCTGGGTTTGATTTCATTCCTTGTTTTATGATATGTTTAATGATATGTCCTCTCTTTGACTCTGTGATGGCTCTTTCTGAAAAAACCTACCTTGAACCCCCCAAAGGTTGTTAAGAGTAACTACATGCTAGTCACATGCTAGGCATGAGCCTCACAAACAGTTGGTCAGCTTGGTTAGCCCCGAGACCGGGGATGAACCCCCCCACAGTCCAATAGCAGAGGCTGGCATGGCGTTCCCTACGGTTTTGTGTGTGTTTGTTTTGATAGTTGCCACCGAACGACCCTGTTTTTATTTGCTGCATGGCTACGCACCCAGGGTTGCTCAAAGAAGCGCTCTAAAGCAGGAGTCTCAGTGGCCTGCCCTTCAGCCCATCCCGTATGAAACCAGCCCTTTAGATGATGTAATTATACAAGCCCTTCTGGTCTCATGATTACAGCCATGCACATTCACTCAGTTCCCTCGCAACACACACATAAACAGACACAAATACGCGCAACTACTCGCACACACACGCACACACGTACAAACACACATGCAAATAAGGATTAATGCATGCAAGTAAGCACACACAGACGTGCGCTCATACACACAGACATGACATGCATACACACACTTGCACACACGCATGCGCACACACTCACACACACATGTGCGTGTGAGACGCCCTCTGAGCAAACTGAACATAGGAGTCAACGAGAGGTTTTCCTGCACATCGCGAGCACGATTAAATTACTAATGTGCGGCGATGCGGCTGTACCTCCCTGACCCCTGTGGCGTGTGTGCTCTGACCCCGTCCCAGGGCAGCAACACACCATTTTACTGGTGGTGGGGGGCTGGTTTCCAGTAAAGCAGCCCTGCTCCACCTGTATGGCCTTCCTTTCCCGTTGCTCCTTAAACAAATATGCAAGATTCCACTAAACGGCTCTGGCACACAGATTTGCTGT
>OMLJ01103287.1:0-14196 GCA_900302595.1 Gadiculus argenteus
CTACAGCCATGCTATGAGCGTGTGAAGGACTGGCTGAACGAGAACCTGGTGGCCCTGTGGATATTCGCCCTGTGCACGGCCCTTACTCAGGTAACCGTGACAACACACCTGAACTATAACCTCCCCTATATATCTGTTTCCATTTGATTGCTGTCTCTCTACAACTCTTACCTACAGAAAAAAAAACGTACCTGCTTTATGTCCATGGTGACTTGCTAATCCATTTGTACATTGCAGCCAAACGTTTTGTGCTACTTCAACTGTGTACAGTTGTACGTCAACTGTGAGGACGGTTCCGTCTGTGATGTTTTTGGTGATGTTTTTGGTGATGTTTTAGGTGATGTTTTAGGTGATGTTTTTGGTGATGTTTTTGGTGATGTTTTAGGTGATGTTTTAGGTGATGTTTTAGGTGATGTTTTAGGTGATGTTTTTGGTGATGTTTTAGGTGATGTTTTTGACTCTTGTATTTTATTGTAAGCTGCTGCTCTCTTGGTCAGATCTCCCTTGTAAAACAATGGATGTTTCATCTCAAAGACAGCAACCTGGTTAAATTAATTAATAATAAAAATACAAAAAATAAAGAAATAAAATACTGAACACATTAAATTATTTCATGGTATCGGCTTGTGATATCCAAGGATTTCATCACCATTGTGATATATTATTTATTAAAGGGAGTCTGTTCCACTGCATTTGTACTGTTTGTTTATGATATCTTTTATGCCTAGTTAAATCTAGACGACTGCAGCAGCAGGTCCTTGCGTCGGCGGTCCTTGCGTCGTGTGTGACTGCGTCTTGTCTCTTACTCTGCAGATACTCGGCCTGGTGTTTTCCATGACGATGTTCTGTCAGGCGGTGAAAGTTGAGACCTTCTACGCCTAGCACTGGGAGCAAACAGCTGGCCCAGCTAAAGACTCTCACCACCGTCCTTTGGTTTTTTTTATCAAAGCGAGATGCACACGAGACAGAGCTCCCTTCCCACATCGTAGGACCGTCCTCTTTGTCTCCGTCCGACCCCCTTTTGAAGCAGACCCATGGTTGTGTTTGTTAACGTGACATCTCACCATCTTCAGCTAACGATCCAAGAGCACAGTGTCAGTGTAATACCCGAATAGTTGTTGTTTTTTTACGATTCGGCTCTACGTCATGTATGCATTATCGCTGATAAACATGAAAAATGAATTATGGACAAACTATGAGAAACTTTAACCTTTTTCTTTCTTATTTTTAGTCTCTATATTCTAAATGTGTTAAATTATTTCCCGGTTTGTAAATGTGATTTTCAAATGAGAGCACAGTATACAAAATATGCAGAATGCTTGTGGAACGTTGATAAAAATAGGTGGGGTAATGCGTTGGGGAAGTGCTCTGAATGCATGACTCCTATGTATTGAGTATTAAATGTTTTGACTCATCTAAACTGCTGCTTCTCATGTTGTCCTTCCTCCGAAAACAACAAACAAATGGGTCCTAAAGGGAAATTCTGACAGAAATGTATTCATAAACAGTTATTCTGTGAAGTGAATGAAGGGCTAAATAAAATAGCAAAAGTTATTATTATTTATATTATAATTATTATTCATATGGAAAGACATTTGCGATTGAATATTGAATCGAAAAGTCATAGGTCCCTAATCCCTAAGGTGCCTTCCTAAGGAGAAGGAATCTGCAGCAATTAACATGCGGGGGTACTTGACTGGACAACCCCCCTCGGCCAGCCCACTGCACCATGAAACATGCAGCCGTTTAAGGCTCGCTTTTTCTCCTCATCTACCCTCTCCCTCAAGACCACAACCTTCCGCACTGAGGGCAAAAAGATTCAGAAATGCTTCAAGTATGGGGATCCCTCTGGAGAAGATCAGAGCATTCTCGCCCACCACCGTCCCCACCACGTTCCCGTCAATTCCCCAGTCCACTGAGATCCCTTTCCCTTTGAAGCTCTACCCTGGCCTTAGAGACACTCCCTAAAGCCTCTTGTTCCCCATTCTGACGCAGCCGTGTTAACCAGCCACTCTGATAGAGGTAACACCAGAGACTGCATGTCTAAGTCCTCCCTCAGGAGACCTTGTTGCAGGGGCTTATGTACTTATGTACTAGGTTGGTGTTCAACAGAACACACACATACTTACAAACATGCATACATCCATACAAAATGTATGGATTTTTTTTCTTTCTGGACCATTTATGTATCGATAGATAGAGTGCACCCCCCCCCTACACAATTGTGCAACTCACATCTGCTAGAGCTACACGCTTTGGTAGACACAGGGTCTGGTCAATCGTTAATCACAGACTGCACAGACTTCACAGACTACCGTAAAACGATACCAGCTTCATCCACTCAGCCCAATACTAAATCATTTACACTGGCCTCTTCAGTTACTGGAAACTTTCTTGACATTTTAGGCATAATCTTTGCACCGATACATATTGGCAATGTCATGTTGCCCCACGACTTTCATGTTGCACGTGCACGTGGCTAGTCATCCATTCACTATTCACTATTGCGTGGACAACACCACGCAATAGTAAATCTGCCCCAGGCGTGCCACGTTTCCCTTTCACAGCCTCAATCCCTTATCCCCGTTCAGGTTGCAGCTATGTCTGAAATGGCTGTGCCCATTTCTGTGTTGAGTAATGCTGTCCCTGCCATTTGCTCAGACACTTATGTAGGCATGCTAGAACCCCATACATCCCCCTCTGTGACTGTGGCGGTAGCTAGGACATTAACCACTATTCAGGGTGGATGTCGTTCTCGTTCTCTTGGATGGTGGATGCCTGTTAGGCCAGGTTTTTGTAGTCGTGGGTCGGCCATATGACGAATATACAGTGGTGTCTTCAATCAGAGTTAGCGACAGGCCAGCTTGCCCAACACCCCAAGTGTCTTCGGATGATGCATGTGTGTCTCTAGAAGAACGGTCCAAACTGCAACAACTGTTCAGAGTTTGCTGATATATTTAGCACTCAATCTCGTGACTATGGCCGGATGTCGTGTAACCACGCACAAAATGAATACTGGTGACGCTCCACCCATTAAACTACGCCCTTACAGAACATCCCCTGCAACTCAGGCGGTCTTGCAACAGGAAGTGTCAAAACCTTTAGAACATGGGGGACTGTGGGGCAAAATGTTAGCACAATTGACCTAACTGCTGGGTATTGGCAAATACCTCTTAATCCGGCTGACAAGGTGCAGGGCTGTACCAATTTGCCATGATGCCAATGGGTCCCTCCAATGGCCCTTCCAGCCTTCAGTGCTTGATGGAGCTGGTCTTTACATTGTAGCATCTGCTTAATTTGTTTAGATTACATAATTGTTTACAGTGAGAACTTTTCACACCATCTACAACACCTGAAGGAGGTGTTTGAGCGTTTCCGCACAGCTGGCCTGAAGCCTGGTTTATACTCCTCCGCAAAGTGCTGTACGTCGGTTACGGAGAGCCCTCTACGTCGTCTCCGGCTGCATTAAATATTTTTAATGTGTCCGTCACTCCGTCGAGGGGAGACAGAGACGGCAAGGGCTGTGATCCTGGTCCTGTAACAAAATAATTTCAGCAATCACTTTCCCCGGTTTGACTTCGCACCTTATTTACTTTGTTGTTGTTTACTTTGCACATTGTTTACTTTGCACATTAAGGACTAATAAAACACCAAATAAGATTTGAAAAGCTTTGGAAGTTTATTTTCAACACTATTTACATGGTTAGTAGTCAACATATCGATTGGGCGGTGAATTGCATTGCGTATCCGACATCCCGACGGAGAACTGTGAAGGCTTGAGAGGTCTCTGTGGTAATGGAGTCGGATTACGGATTACGGAGTCGAAGTAGTATGCCCTGGCCTTAAAACTAAAGCCCTCGGTCATCGAGGCTCTAGCAGTGGCGTTGAGCCTGACCCTGCCAACTCAGAGAAAGTCTCGACTCGGCCAGTTCCACAGTCACAGTCACTCAAGTCAGAGCATTCCTGGGTCTGGTTCTTATTATAGGTGCTTCATTGCAGATCCCATACACTGGCTTACACCCAAAGGGGTACCATTTATCTGGTCAGCTGAGGAGGCTTTCAGGGCATTAAAACAGTCATTAACAGTCACCAACAATTATGGCATTCCCAAATCTGTCAGCACCCTTTCTGCTCTACGCGGATGCATCACTCTGAGCCATAGGGTATAGGTATAATACATTGCGATGGTAACAAACATCTAAATGCTGATGCCATGTCTCGCCGCCCACCTCATGAGTATGCTGAAAGTTTTAGTCCCGCTCAGCTCGTGCGTTCACAGTCTTTAAATGAGGCAACCCGGACAGTTGATATTAGTCAACCCGGACAGTTGATATTAGTCAGCATAGCGGCTCAGTCCAGGGCTACCTGACCTCTAACCACATTCAAATTCAGACTGACTGGAATGTTGCAGAGCTACAACGGACAGAGCCGTTATACAGTATATACCACAGCATGGAGTCCCAGAAGCACTGCACTCTGATCAAGGCAGGCGGTTTGAATCAGATCTGGTGAAACAGCTTTGCAGTCTCTTGTCCATTCGTAAACTGCGCACTTTGCCTTACCACGGCCAATGTGATGGGGCGGTAGAGCGTTATAACACAGTTACACACACAAGCAACGGGTTCACATCTTTCTTTTTTGCCCACGTCCGTGAAGCATGAATAGTCTGCTTACACAGGAACCATGTCACGCTGCAGCCACTAGTGGAACTCCTGCTGCTCATGCCAACCATCTACGTCAGCGTCTCACCAGTGCCTATACGTCCACTACTGCATTTAGAGACAGAGCTCAGGAGCGACAACGTCAGTACTATGACCATCACCTGAAGTTCACTCGGTACAAGGAAGGGGACCTGATTTTAGTGGATGATCCAGCCCACCAGCACAACAAATTAGCTCCGCGTTGGATTGGCCCTTATGAAGTCATTCAACCACTGGCCCCTTCTGATAACTCCTCACCTGTCTTATTTTTAGTGTGTGACCTTTCCCGCCCTACTGTCAAACCAAAAGTTATCCATTATAACCGTACCAAACGATTCATTAGTGATCCATCACAGCCCCTACAGCACATCACACCCTTTCACAGACACTCATCTCCTCGGGCCAATCTTTTAGTGTTTCTACCATATCCCAATTTGCCAGCCACGCCAACATTTTCCCAACGACCACATACATACATCCACAATACAGGGCTGGGCCCTCAACATCCACAACAAACACCTACTAGATTCTGTCCCTGCGGCTGGGCCCTCAAGAATTCCCAGTACCCTGCACCCGTTCACTCCCCAGTCGGACACGTCATCTGCCTCTCATTTTCAGGACTTTGAGTTATAATGGACATTATAGCCAAGGCTTCATGTTGATGCATTGTTGTTGTTTTTTTCGTTCCCTTCATGCTCTGTATTGGCCACTTTTTCGAGTTTAACACGGTTTTAAACTCGACAGTGACACAAAAGGTCACGTGACGTCTTAAGCTCCATTGCTGTGTCATATGTACCTGTGGTTTAACCTGCTGCTGCGTTTACCTTGATCTCAAATGCTGTGTCTTCAGGGAAATTCACATCAGACACTAGAGGGCGTATTTAGTGCGTGTTAGTCTAATCTCAAAACTGTCATGGTTTTAGAGGAGACTAACCATAGTTTGCAAGATGAAACGTAAAGTAAAGGCTCCATCATAATGACACACACACACACAGCTAGTATTTATTTTATTATTATTAGTAGTAGTATTAACAATATTAATACTAATGTATACTACATTAACACGTATTACCAGATAGGCCTTTGGTACAATAAAGGCTACAAAATAGGAGTTAAATTAAATACTGTAGGCATATGCCCAACTAAAATCCGACAGAGAACAGATTATTTGTATGTGAAAAAAAATAACCCACAGAGGATTAATTAATTAATCGCGTTTGCGTGCACACCATGAGAAAACAAAGTAAATTGATTGATTGAGTGGTTTAATTTCATTAACACACTGACTGAGGTAACGGGCAGATTCAGATTCCAGACTCTCGATTTCCACAAAAAGTGTCATGTGTTATGTCATCATAAATGTCAACATTATTTGCACTTTACTTTATTATATCAAAGTTCACTTTACATTTCTATTCAGCACAAAATGTATCAGATGCAGCAAAGACTGCATCTGAGTACTTGGGGTTTCCAGGCAGTTTAACCCAGTGGAACTAGGAATCAGCTGATCCTGTGAGTGGTTACACAGCAATCACATTCAAATTTGTGCGCAGCTGCGTGTTAAACTCCAACCTCGGGTTTAAGGAGTATGGTTTTAAAGCACAGCACAGCTAGCGCAATGCTAACTGACAGAGCAATTGGCCCATTTTATTTGTATTTGTTTTGGCTGCTCACCTACAATGTTGTTATTCTATGTATGACACAAAAGTTTGGATGGCTCCTGTAATAGACTAAGGTTTCTTTGTTTTAGTTTTTATTGTTTTTGAAATTAGCACTGAAAAGGTACAAGGACTTATTTTGTAAAGTAACTGGAGAAAGAGGAAGAGCGAAGCCGAGTGACAGATGCAATATAAGTTCAAATGCAGGTCCTCCCGACTTCCAATCCTGACACGTAAAGACGCATTTTTCTATGAATAATTAAGCTTAAGGCGATTGGGTTTTGGCAATCCTATATTTGTTTAACTTCACCATAGACAGTTTAAAATTCCCAAATTGTAATATCTATATATACATATATATATATGTCTGTCGCATTGCTATCTGTCGCATTGCTGGCTGTTATTTCTACCTTTGAAATCAATTTAAATCCATTTGTTTTATACTTCGCCCAACCAGATCTCATTACTGGCCTAAACCCTAAAAAATCGACTGCTTGTCTTACAATTATTGCTCTGTGTTGACATTTGCAAAATGAAATGGCAATTGTCATCATGAACCGAACTATCTCCATTACTAAAGAATGCCTGGATATCAATACAATATTGTGATATCTCAATCATTAACTTATTTAGCTTTTTGGTGGAATATGATGATTGATTCAGCCACAATTAACCACTAATATATTTTGTATTGAAAAAAGCAGGGGTTTTGAAATGTGTGACCACATGTGACTGTAGAACGTTCAGATTACAGATTCAGATTACATATTTTAAAACCCCTTTTTAAAAAAAACAACCCACAATCTACTAAAGTGAAAAACTAATCTAACATCTTATATAAATTGCAGCAGCAGCATTCTGCATTCAAAGGGATATATTTCGGATGCCACATTCAATACGTCAATCCCATATCTGAAAAGGAAAAGCCTATCCAAATGTATTCGCAGACATTTTAATGCCATTCTTTACACTCTGGCTGTCACACATCTCTGGTAGGAGGTTCGGTCCCAGAATGTGATTGTTCACACTTTATTTTAGGTTAAAGCAAAGCAGGGGGTTGAAGGAGAGAGGACATGCTTCTGCTGTACCAGAAGAATCCAGTAGGGACCCTAGCCAGGGTCAACCGCAATACCCCCCAGGCTAAAGCTTAAATTGAATCTTCATTGTAAACAACATGAAGCCAGCTAGGGCTGGCTAGAACAACAATTCTTTATGAGGTTGAATAATTATACCGCTAAAGTCAGTAGAATGTTCCTTCCAGATAGAAATACAGCCCTACTTCCTTCCTCCCATACATACATCATAATATAAGTTCATACAAGTACCATCATACCAGTACAGGGAGTACACTGGAATTGTGTTATGTGGCCATATATTGACTTGGACCTAGAGGTCCCCTTTGTGTGTAGCTCATGATAGAGTAACTCCAGTTCATAGAGAGACAGCACGTTATCGCTCACAAACACCAAACTCACCTTTGACATCTGGAAATGACATATGCCAGTGGACCACAGTGTTTCCATCTATCTTCTAGAGATGGATTACATTGATATTTGCCTCACCTGTGTCCCCGACGACATTTGATATTTCCCGGCCCTCTCGGTAAATTGTAAATTAATTCATATTGCTACATTTGTAACATGTTGACAGTGAGTGTTAAAATAACTGTTTAAAAAAATGATTGATGATTGAATGTTGTTGGTTTTATTTTAGTGTGTTGACTCCAGACTCTGCTGTCTGGAGGATTATCAACATGTCTGTACCTCTATGCTCCATGATTAACTATTTGCAGTTGGGTATAATAGATCTAAGCCAAGCTGAGGCCAACGCTCATATATAATCACATTTCACTGTGTCAGTTCAACAGTAAACTACTCGGACGACAGTGAGACCAGAAGGCACCTGCACAAAATAGAACATGTCAACTCATGAGAAAAGGGCTCTGGAATCAGAAGAAGGAAATCCTAATAACAGTCATTGATGAAACAGGTCTCAATTATACACAGATGTAGAAAATCTGTTATTATCTGTAGAACTAAGGTCTGTTGTGTTCCTCTTCTACACTCCTGGATGGCTCGCCAAATTAAGAAGTTTGAGATCCAGATGAATGTGCAAGTTTCCAAGTCGGACAGCAGTCAATACTTCTCTTTACAATACTTACCTTACAATACCTCACGCAAGATACGCAAAACAAGTCCTTCCGTGGTTACCTAAAATTCTCTCCTTCAAATTCTGCTTGTAAATCCTCTTTTTTTGTTCTCCCATCATTCTCCCATTATTCTTCCATGATTCTCAAACAACACAACTTCAAACCACAAAACTTGACATTGTATTGCACACACAGAAAGTGCAATGCATAAACCGATGAACAGATTAAAGCAGAAATATAATCGAGTGTGTAAGAGCGTGTACAAAAACGACACTAAAGGTTGTATCAATGTTTCTAGGCCGAAACAAAAATGATCACATTCATCTGATCTTTCCTCACGATCCGCTAGCTGCCCGCCCCATAAGCAGGCCATCAAAAAAAACGTGTCTCTGTAGGCAGCCTATGCTCTGAGATCACACACAAAAACAAATGGTACTACCAACCTCTCAAAACCAAAATAAATAGTATTCCAACCAATCACAGACAAGGGGTGGATGTTGTGGAGTTTTTCATCCAGTAAAAGATATTGTGAAAAAAAAACATAACACCCACCCCTTGTCCGTGATTGGTTCTATTTATGTTAGTTTTGAGTGGTTGATAGTACCATTTGTTTTGGGGGCGGGCAGCTAGCGGATCGTGAGGAAAGATCCGCTAGCTGTTTAAAACAACCAACGTGGTAGAAATATACAGAAGAAAGAAGAAAATACATCTCATTACTGGTGCAGCCATCATTGTTTGTCGAGTTGTACGGTTATCCTAACTTGGTGAACTCTCAGAAGCACGAATGGGACCGACCAAAAGGGGGTGTGCCTCTATTGGGTTACCGTTATTTAAATCGAACCAATCACAAACCGCCAAAACCCCTCTAGGTTGAACAATTGGCAGGGTGTGATACCTGGGCAAGATGGGCCCCCGACCTGTTGGTCTGAAGGGGATCTGTCATTGGACTGTGAGACAAGGGAAGGGCCATTTGGGGTTGGAGATGAAGGGTGAGTCTAACTGGAGAGAGTATCTCCAGTTAGAACTGCTCATGTTGATACCGCTGTGTTGTCTCTGTTGTAGAAACAATGCAGCAACACTTCTACCCACCCCTTGAACTGCGAAGCTGTCGAATTGCATTAACATTGAAATGAAAATATGTTTAGGGTCCAAGTTGGGGTGCGAACTCGGGATCGGCTGGTTTATTACTACATTAACATACATGTAAACGCGTGGACCATGCCAGGAAAAAGGCGTGCATAAGACGGACATATTTGGCAGTGTAAAAATGTTTTGTGACACCTTGTACGGCACACAACATTGGGCCCAAAATCCTTAGTCCATAAGAATTTTGAATGGACTAATTCATACTATTTATTTATTATTTATTACCATAAATGTATTACCATATTACCAACAAATTGGTATGTAACCTTGCACATCTAATTATAATAAGCATTATGTTAAAATTTCATGAATACAAAAAGAGGTGCATTTTCTGTTTATGTCAAGTTGTCATGACAGAGATGTCCTCTGGTAAAGTCATCCTGGTTAATGTCAAGTTGTCATTATAAGGACATCCCAAACAAATGTAATGACCAAGACAACTTCTGGTAATGTCACTTTGATTAATGTCAACTTGTCATAATCAAGACAACCCAAACAATGTAAACTTGTCATAACAAAAACTGAATTACACTTAATGACAGAAACGTTTATGACATGTTTATACAATTTTTGACAAGTTCATGACAGTGTCATGTCATAGTTATGACAGTGACATGTCTTGTGTAGATACCTTCAAATAAAGAGTTACCGCGCATTGTATTGGATGCTCTTTGATCGCTGGCCAAATTACAGCGGAATTCTTGCAATGTGCAGAGTTTAAATTTAAATTTGATTGTCATGTGATAACAATTACAGGTTTCTATGGAGAACACCCACACCCGAATTGAACAAAGGTCCCTAGATCTGATCTGATGAACCAATAGCTCTCTTGACCACACCAATTAATGCATTTTTAATTCACATTACAATTTACATGACATAGTTGCCTTACAACAGACCGCCCTTGTGACAAACTGTAATAATTTTTTTGTGGAAGTGAGTAGTGTAACAGCGCCTATCTAAGAAGTTAATTGACTTGCATTATTAACCCCCCAGAAAATTCAGAGTCAAACATCACAGACAGACCCACTTTAAACATAAAACCAATTTCTTTAACTTCCAGCATTAACGCCTAATTACCATATCCTCAACATTTCAAAGAAACATTTATATTTTGTTAAAAACCCATTAATGTGTAGGTCTATTTAAAAAAATTTAGTCATGTTATGAAACACCCACAAACTGCAGTAACTGCTTAAACTTTAAATCTGAAACAGGATCAGGACAGTGTGCACCAATTTGGACGGAATATAAATGTAAATAAAATAATAATAAAACAACAACAATTGTTTACTCTCACCTGTTAAAGGTCAATGTGCAGCATCCCAACAAAGTCCTGAAGATATAGGCAATACGTGACATTTCATTAGCTTTCCTTTTTTTTTTATTATTCACAAAGTGAAAATGTGTTGCAACAGATTCCAATTACACAAATAAAGAGATTGATGTATTTTGTATTTTGTTCAAGGGTAAAAATATCAACATATCAGATCATAGAATAGAAGAGAAATCTTTATTGTCATGCACAGGATAGAACAAAATTGGATGGCAGTTCTCATGGTGCTTCATAAATAAATAGTTATAAAAACAATAACAATAAATATACTATAAAACAATACAAATACAATGTCCAGCTATTCTAAGACAACCCCCCTCTACTCTCCCACATCCTCACACACATACATTCACATACATTCTCCAATGCATGCTTAAAGTAACAGTGAGGCAGCATGGGAAAGGTTCTGGTACGGACCGTGTGAAGGTGACTGGAAGTGCTCCGTGTCTGTATTGCGGTCGGGTAAAAACTGTTTTTGTATCTGTTTGTACGGGATTTGATGGACATGAAACGTTTGCCAGAGGGCAGCAGTGCAAACATATGATGACCAGGGTGTGAGGGGTCTTTCAAAATGTTTGCAGATCTGGTGAGGCAGTGGGAACTGAAGATGTCCTGCAGGGTGATTTTTTGATAATCCTTTGTAAGGCCTTCTTGTCCGCTGCTGAGCAGCTGGCATACCAAGGTGGATTTGCCATAGGCCAGAAAACATTTGCCAGCTAGCCTAGCCCGAGTGCTACAAATAGACTGTGAAAAAAGTCTATTTGTCCGCGGCGATTCCACCCGGCTGAGAGTATAGGGGCCCGAGATGACTTTGTTAGGGCTAGCCCCCAAATCACTACAACAGAAATTAGATAGCTAAAAACAAGTTAAAATGAACAAATAAGCTTAAAAATGCAGTGTACACAGGACAAAAGCATCCTGTGATTGTCTGTTAAGTGTTTTAACTCCCCTCGTAGCACATGTAATGTGTTGTGTGAACTTGACGACCAGTTTTAGATCTGCATGGTTAAAATCCCCTGTTCAAATGTGGGCCGCATCAGGGTGTTTGCTGATAGTGCCATGTAGAATGCCAAAAGCAGTGTTGGCATTAGCATTAGGCTTGGGCGGTATCATTTTCATACCGTCATACCTTTCTGACGTCACACCGCGGTATACGGTATATGACGGTATGACTCATCAACGGGCGGAGGGGGGGGGTTGCTAGCGAGAGCCGTAACTAAAGCGTAGTTTATACTTCTCCGACTCCGTCATGCGTAATCTGACTCCGTCGAGCCCATACTTCTGCGTCGGGATGTCGGAGACGCGACGCAATTCACCGCCAGGGTTGCCAGATTGGGCCATATTTCCTGCCCAATCTGGCAACCCCATCTGTAGCGCGCTGCCGCTAGGGTTGCCAGATTGGGCAGGAAATATGGCCCGCGAGAGCTAGCGAGAGCCGTCAATTAGGTTTCGGTTTCGGTCACTTTCGGTTCACGCGACCCGCATTCCTATCAATCAATCAATCAATTTGCGCCGCTCGGTTTTATTGTGTGACGCAACACTGATAGAAAGAAATGCATCTGTAATTTTGACGGTATTGAAAATCATACCGTCTGTATTTCTAAACACCCTGGTATACCGTAATACCGTCATACTGCCCAAGCCTAGAAGGAAGGAAGGAAGGAAGGACAGAGGACGCAGGACAAGGGTCCTCGTCCTGAGGGAGTGTTGTTGTTGTCTGAAGGACACAGTGGGGGACCGCTCCCCCAGAATCTGATTTATTTAACAGATCACAGGACCGGTTGAAAGTGGATCAGACGCGTTAAAGTGTTGAATTAAAAGCTCTGCTGACGCTCAGGGCTCTCTCACCACCGCTGCTGTGGAATAGTCAAATACAGTCGGTCCTCTTAGTTAGTATTAGTATTAAGGTTAGTACTTGGTAGGTTAGTACTTGATAGGTTAGTACTTGGTAGGTTAGGTAGGTTAGCAAAATGTGATTGAACCAACATTGAGATATTGTCAGGCTCAAGATTGTAAGCAACATTGAAATATACGTACATACGGTACATACATAATCAGACATTGAAATATACGTTGAGTGCTTGCTGTGATCAACATTGAAATAACGTTGAATTTCAATCAATTCTGACAATTAATCAACCTTGATTCAATTATATGATCAACATTGAAAGAATGTAGAATTGAATCAACATTGATTCAACTATATATATAAGTACTAACCTAGTAGGTTAGGTTAGTCAGGTAGGTTAGTACTTCAGATGGAACATGTTTCCTTTTCTTGAAGGAGGCGTAGTTGTTTGTGCTTTCCTGTATCTTATCTCTTTTTCTCTTATCTTTTATTTCTATTTCATGGTGATTAAGTGTGCGAGTGTTTCAAACGCGAAGGTGCCCCTCTGTCAGAACATGATCACTTCTGCTATTTGATTATGACTACTGTGTAAAAGTGTTTTCATGGCGCAATAAAGAAATTCATTCCATTTTCTCCCAGAATGCAATGAGAGCCCTAATGGTGCTATCAGGCAGAACGCGTCGCACTGCAGAAACCAGCGCACTGCAGACACAACGATCATATGCAGAGATAGGGAGTGGGATTCTAAATTGCATCTTGTTTCAGGTTATTACCTTTGTATAATAGTGTGCCTGGTGCTTATGTGTTGTTAATATGAAGGAAGACATAAACAGTGTGAGAAAAACCGGAAAACTAACAGCCACCAAACATCCATACGCTATCAAACACTTCGCTCTGCCTATTAAATGGTAATATGGGGATATAAATGCAACATAACCTGAATGATCATTGTTTATTGTGTGATTGCTATCCCCAGTCCCAACAGCCTAACAGGTGTGTTCTGTTGTGAACCAATCAGCCAAACAGACCATCCACAAGATGAACTATTAGTGGTTGTTGTATTGTACAGATCTAACGACTCTTCAGTTAATAAAGTTGTATGATGTTATTGTATTATCAGGTCGGGGAATCAATGATAACCAAGTATGACAACAGAGGAATATGGAGTCCTCCACTACACGACCATATGGATAGGGTTATATATATATATATATATATATACACACACACTACACTAGTACTTTTCTGTTGGTGACCATAACCCTACTAACCCTAACCCTACTAACCCTACTAACCCTACTAACCCTGGTGGTGGGGGGAGGAGCTACAGGGTCTTGCTCTGTCCAGATCTTCACCAG
>OMLJ01103308.1:0-13534 GCA_900302595.1 Gadiculus argenteus
ATATTTTCATATTTTGTTTTTTTTCCCCAAATGCTGTGAGTTATTTATTTACAGTTTCCAAGTGGAAATATATACATCATTTAAGTTACATGCACTTTAGTTTAGTGCTAATACAGCACTGTCTTACTTTTGCACCATGTACTGGTATTATTGAGCTAATGTTTTATTACTCCCGAGTTAGGGGATGAAACAAAATAAATAATAATAATAATTTTTTTTATCTTTTGTGTATTTTACTTGATACTGAATCGATATCAAAGTATTTCAAACAATATCGAATCGAATCGATATCGAATCGAATCGTGGCCTACCGAATCGAAATCGAATCGAATCGTGAGATTCTTAACAATACCCAGCCCTATGTGTGTGTGTGTGTGATTTATAACAAATTATACATAAAAAAGTGTGTTTCTAAGTAACAACTATTTTGGGACATACCTAAACTGGCCACCCATCTCACCAACCAAAAAGATGACTCACCGTCTTAAGCCTTAATGATGGCATACACACCTCTTTTTAATCGCTCCTTGGTTTGCACCAACCATGTACTGTACTGTATCTAATCCACACCGACCGAGACACAGACACAGAACCGGACGGACTCAGGGTGGCATAATTTGGAGATTATGTATTTTTTCCTCGGGATCATTTTAGTGCCAATCTTAAATCTCGAACGACCCCGGCCTGAAACGCACTGTCAAACATGCATAAGCTCTAGCATGTCATTATTCAAGTAATTCGTGGATCATATAAAGCAATAACTCAAAGATATGGAACCGACTTGAACTCAATGGGGGAAGTCTACCAGCTATTTAGCATTAGTCGTGATCACAGATACGTGGAACATCTCAAACAAATCAAAGAAAAATAACACAAGGCCGCCCTGCTCCCATTTTATTCAATGCAGTTAGATCGGATAGCCACAATCTGCTTACCTTTGGCGTTCGGATATGCTCCATTTCTTCCGATCGAAACAGCTGTCAGTTCATGCAAACCTTAAACGACACCTTCTTGGTGTCACTGTAGCATTGATATTACTAAAGGTAGATCAATTTACAGAAAGGGCTTTCAGAGATTGCTCTGTCGGCAGCATATGATGTTTATTGTCAAATTTCCCCAGCATCCGCGTAAAGGTAGCAAAGATTACGACGAGGTTTTGCTGCTTGTTACTTTCAAAGTAAAGGTGCAAGTGGTAATTGTCGTTTTTTAAGTATTCTTGTCTTTTTTTAATTTGTAGGGCAGTCTTGTTGAAGAATTAAATATGGGTTCATGGAAATGGATGAGAAATTGGCAATTTGTGTGCGGTCTGTTGTCATATTTGAGTGTAAGTAAACACGCGTTTTAGGTGAGAACTTCCGCCTACGAGTTTCAAAACATGCGATCTGAACAGTCGTGACATCCGTTGAGCTTTTAGGAAAAACACTTTTCTTCATCACAAATGTTTTGTACAACACCGTCCTTCACTAAACTATTATATATTAAAATAAAAAATATATGGAAAATAAAAAGTATTGCATTTCTGAAATAGGTCGCAATGTGAAGTAAAAAAACAGGAAAGTTACATTTAACTTTGAAATTAAATATATTTCGTCATCGCGTAAGAGTCACTATTTCGCCATGTACTACAAATAATGCCGCTAGGCATTGTGGTTATTGTAGTTTCAGCAATATATCCCAGAACCCCCCGGGTACCGCAACCGGGAAGTAGACTGAGAGCGCGGAATAGTCAAAAAACAGCATGCGTGGTGGCTCCAACATGAACCTTTTAACAGCGTTCAGCATTCATGAGCGATGTAACTGAGTTAACGTTGGGATGACGTATAAGTGGTGCCTATGTGAAGTTTCTCGCACCTTGTTTGCCTATTATGATTAAATTAATATCTGAAATCGGGCCCTAACACGGGCGTCTTGGAGGTTTGCTTGCTAGCTAGCTAGCATCAGTAATAGTTCTCCATTGTGGCTCGGAACATCAAACGGTAGACAATATTGAACACGGGCACAATTAACAATATGTCTAGCTTTAACTTCGGATCGACGACTCTTGGGGCGCCCGCCGCCGGTGGGGGCTTTGCATTTGGTGGGGCGACCAGGTAAACAATGGGCCCTGCAACTTAACGCTATTACTCTTCTTTTGGCACACGTCAACCCCATGTTTAGAACGTTTGCATGCCATGTATGGTTATGTTTTGTATGGATGGAAAGTATGCACATGGTTTTGAGCCAATGTGTATAAATAGAGGGCAATGGATGAAATATGTAACGAACTAAAAACAATAGCATGTGGTTGCAGAAGTTAAGCAAAGTTAATATTTCTCACCCAGATTTCAAGTGTAATTATATGCATATAAAGACTGTACATTTCTATCCAACCGTTTGATCATCATCCATATCTGGCTTAATGTGTTAGTCTTTAAGCAGAACGAGCACATGCGGTGCCCTCCACTTTTCACATCCTATATCTTACACGTACCCTTCCTTAAAGTATTGGTAGTGTTGCCGTTTTAAATGGGAGTCTGGATAAAAACCTGGGGGCTAATGGTGCGTTTTATTAGAACTCGGATCTCGTCTCGGATCTCGGCTGTGACGTCACGTCTACACTTCAAGCGTTTTATTTTGCTCGGTCTCCTGTGAGTTCAACCGAGAAAGGGTTCCGAGATCCGAGGAAAAGGGGCGTGTTCCAGCGTGTTGCTAGGCAATTTCCTCGGACGTCCGAGATCCGAGGTAAATAAAACGCACCATAACTTGTTTTTCTGTCCCCTCTAGTGCGCCCGCACCTGCAGCCAATGCCGGCTTTAGCTTTGGTAATGCGCTGGGCGCAGCGTCTGCTGCTCCGGCGGCAGCAGCAACCGCCACCCCAGCCCTCAGTCTCTTCGGCCAGAAACCCACAGGAGGCTTCTCTTTCAGCACTCCTGCAGCTGGTAAACCTTTGGTTAACACACAAATCGACAAGCAATTAAGAAGTTGGTTGTTTGATTTGATAGACTTGGATGTTGATTAAATACATGCTGTTAAATCAGAGAATTTGACATTGATGTCGATTTCTACTATGTCATTTTGAATCTGCATGCCTAAAACTGACATCGCCAGACCACTAAGTAAATATATTGGTCTGGAACCTAATTCAATTTGTCTGGTTCCCAGGCTATGCAAATGTATTTCATTTTCTGGAAATGTTGTCTAACTTACAGGTGCTGTGGCACCCACTGCTGGGCTTACATTAGGTAAGGTTGTCCTTTCTTATATACATATCCAATAGCCAGTTCTGCCGAACACTGTTACTGTACCAAACACTGTAATGTATCTACTTTTATAAGATACGATTTCTGCAATTTCATTGTCTCCATCAATGTGTCGGGTACTCTACACACGCCATCGGTGCACACGCATGCTTAAAAGGGCAATAAAACCTTCAAAACTGAATGTATTCATTCAACCCTTTACTCGCTGCCCTCTTCCAGGAGCCCCAGCTGCTGCGACCGCCACCACTGGCTTCAGCCTGGCCTTCAACAAGCCCGCTGCTTCAGCCGGCCCCTTCTCCCTCACAGCCGCCACCACCGCCGCAGCCCCTGCCTCCACGGGGCTGATGTTGGGCTCCATGCTGGGCTCCATGGCCCCTCAGCAGCAGCAGCCTGCCATCACAGGCTTCGGCATGGGCCTCGGAAGCATCGCCGCCAGCAGTGCGGCCCCTGCAGGCTTTTCGTTGGGCAGCAGTCTTTTTGCAAACGCTGGGGCTGGTGAGGAACAGAAAGCCCTATTTTGTTGTCCCGAAGTTACTTTTTTTTGGCGGTTTTATTGAATTTGTCTGGCAATATGTAATGTGTATAAATGGATGAATCCAGTAAGTTGAACATTGCTCACATCTTCTGGAATTTTGTGGCATTCCCTCTGGTTATCAATTGCTTCTGTACCCTGACACGATACTTTTTGTATCGTCTGTCAGTTTTCATAGAAGCCATAACTGTACAAATTAATCCTAATTGTTAGTCACTGAGAATAGTTACAGTTCAAATACAAATGTTAGGAATGCATGAAGTAGAAATCTCTCACTCTGGGTGGGTGTCTGAATAAAGCCTTGTCCTGGGTGACCTCTGAGCATGTGCCTTGTGTTCCAGGTCTGGGTCAGCCCACACTGGGAGGAGCAGGGTTGACCCTGGGTTCTCTGGTAGCCACCCAAGCTGCCGCTCCTGCTCCCAGCGTGGGACTGGGCGGAGTGGACTTCAGCACATCCTCGGAGAAGAAGAACGACAAGTCATCGGGTGCCAATCCTCAGTAAGTTCTGGAATTGGCGCTCCAGTGATGTTTTGTTTTTGGGTGAACTGAATTCTATCCTGTTTTCTACCAATTGGTCTGCAGTTATTTTGGTTGGCCTGTTTTTAACTGTATTTTTTCCCTTGTATTATTTTGTTTTTCAAAGGGATAGTAAAGCGTTGAAAGATGAGAACCTGCCTCCAATCATCTGTCAGGATGTGGAGAATTTCCAGTGAGTTTAAGTGATGAATGGTTATTGTAAAATATTGTATTTGTCACCTGAAAACAAACGTTATACATGATTTGATACATGATCCATGGTTTTAAAAACTAAACTGACCCATAGCCACCCCTCCCCCCGACAGGAAGTTTGTGAAGGAGCAGAAGCAGGTTCAGGAGGACATCAGCCGGATGTCCTCCAAGTCCATGGGCAAAGTGCAGGAGGACATCCGGAGCCTCAAGCAGCTGCTCTCGGTCAGCGCCAGCGGCCTGCAGCGGCAGGCACTGGCCATAGAGAAGCTGAAGATGGAGACCGCACAGGTAAACAGAACAAGTATGGTGCATTAGAAATGGGTTGCTAACGCAATGATGTGTTTTAACATCAATTTAAAGTACTAGCTTTAAAGTAAGGGTTAGTCATCTCAGCGATAAGTGTCCAAATCGCTACCCCTGTTCTTAAAGGGATAGTTCGGAATTTTGGACCTCATTTCCAAATGAGCCTGTGTGTTATTTATCATTGGAGATCGTTTTCAACACGCTTCATTCAGTTCTTCTAGTTGCAGAGATCGCTTGTGCTAGGCTAGCGCAAGTCGAGGGGAACTGCTAGCCTGGCAACAAAAACAGTTTTACTCACTCCACAGAGTGGAGTGGGTAATATAATATAATCGCAAATCGATTATAACACCAGACTATCGATGTAAATGTCTGTGATAGAATAATAACTATAACTATCCTTGCATCGCAATGATCGCATTACATTTTGAGGGACTACTTTCTCAGCAGCAGCGGTATTTTATACTGTGCTCTGGTGTAGCAACCAATTCCGTACAGCAGAACGTAGAAGCGCACTCCGGGCAGTGGTTAAAACTAACTTCTTTGCACCACCGTCCTGGAAACGTCCTGAAATTTTTTTTTAACCATCCCGAATCGTCCCGATAGCAGCAGGCAGCAACATTGTTGTAAGCAGTCTCTGCGTCTCAAGGCCAATTTACACCAGAGCTGTTTTTTAGTCTGCCGTCAGACATCAGACTTCAGCTAGAGATAGAATTCCATTCAAACTAGTGCACTGATTTACACAGGCAGAGTTCTACGCCCGTCTCACGGTCGACCAAAGCATAATTTTACGCTTCACTTCTATTTTGAAGCATCTCAACGCCCGGGAAGTGACATGAATATTTTTAGACCCCACTTTTGCGTTCCCTCGCCATAACTAGGGAGAGCAGGCCGGGCTGAGCGGGCAGCCCGGTGGGCAGCCGACCGGGGACAACGTGGACCGGTTGCGCAGCCCAGCGCTGGCAAGTCCTGGCGTGATTCCGGGAGTTCTGCTCCGGGAGATTTGGTGGTTGTGCTTGTTAAAAAAATGCAACATTCAAACGGTGGCGGTGTGAATTGATACGCCTACGTTACACTCTCTCGTTTGCGGTGTAAATTCCCAGTCACTGAACACAAACGCGAGCGCGCCAGCCAATTGAACGAAGCTCAGTCCTTTTTCCATTTACCTTTTCACATAAGTCTTAAGTTCCACCGACCGCAAACCCGTTCTGGTTCGCAGAAAGTGTTCAACTGAAATCAGTACCCACATAATTCTCTTCGTCCCGAGGTCGACCCGAGAGAGAATATTGATCCTCCTGATGACAATTAATTATGTCCCCGGGACGGCGTTAGTTTTAATCCCTGATTCCGGGTAATATCAGTCCGCCGCTGCCGTAGCCTGCTTCCAACTGCAGGGATTATAAACTCAATGTGATGCAAGGGTAGTCTTATTTCTAACATTATTCTATCTAACTCAGACATTTACATTTGCCTCAGGTGTACTGTGGAGTGGGTAAAATAGTTTTTTTTTTTTTTATTGACAGGCTAGCCGTTCCCTTCGGCTTGCAACTAGAAGAACTGAATGAAACGTGTTAAACGATCTTTAAATAACACACTGGCTCATTTGGAAATGAGGTCCGATGGTCAAAATTTCGAACTATTCCTTTTACCTAGTGTTCAAAAGCTTGAACAGTATCGTTTTATTTAGGTTGGATTAAATTATGATGGATTCTGTTTTGGTTAAAAATGTTTTACTGCAGTTCACCTTTATTTGTGAATTGAGCCAACAGCGGTTTGGTCAGATGATTAACTCTGTCCGTTTCCGGCTCCCAGGAGCTGAAAAACGCTGACATAGCACTGCGGACCCAGAAGATCCCCCCCGGGTTGCAACACGAGAACACGGCTCCTGCCGAGTAAGTAAACCACCGGGCAGTAGTCCAAAAACAACGATAACAGATAACGGATATTTAGGCTTCCATGCTGGATCAGGTTCAAGGTTACCATCACTATGGCCCTTTGATGATGGCTTATTTTAAACTGGCTACTCGACAGAAGTTCCCTCTGCCCTCCCGTTTGCAGCGGAACCATAAGTCCATATTTCAGCAGTGCTGGTGCCAAGCTGAAATAATGTATCATAAGTCCTCTTAGCTTTGTCTTTATGCACCTTTTTCTGCCACGCCTGCCTAGACTTAATCCCATCATCCTTGTCCTTCTGTCCTTGATCTACCTGATCTCATTTCAAACGAGCATAAAAAGAGTGTTTTTGACCAACCATTCGTCTCTCCTTTTCGTAGCTATTTCCGCTGCCTGGTGGAGCAGTTTGAGGTGCAGCTCCAGCAGTACAGGCGTCAGATCGAGGAGTTGGAGAACCACCTGACCACGCAGGGCAGCGGCTCACACATCACCCCTCAGGGTAGGACGCTGCCCGTCATGCCATGCCTCAGTTCCAGGCGAAATTACCCTGTCTTGCTGTGTTATCCCCCCCAAGCCACTTATTTGTTATGTTTTGTTGCAATTCTATTATCATGTTTAGTCCCCACTGGGCCTTCTTTAACCTTGCAACTCAAGTCATCTCTGCTACCCAATCCCAGTTTAGCAATGTCCATCCCAGGATCTAGTTGGACTGCTGGAACAGATCTGTCTAGGTAACATGCTCGTGTGTGTGTGTGCGTGACAGACCTGTCCATGGCCATGCAGAAGTTATACCAAACCTTTGTGGCGCAGGCCGCACAGTTGCAGTCTGTCCATGAGAACGTAAAGGTGAGTTTTCTTCTTCCTCCTCTAGACATTTATATACTGGCAATGAGCATGAGTTAATTGATTGGTTGCCTAGTTGTTTTTTTTTATAAATTTCCTGGATTTCTGCTCTCCTTACAGCAAGGCTTTTGCACACAAAACAAATGATTAGCATTCAAGTTTGGTGGAGGAGCAAAGAGGCATGCAATATTGGACTTTTCCCTACCCATCATTTTGAATAATCAAATCATCGTTCTGAGTTGACTCAAATAGACAGATCTGAGGTCAAAACAAAAAAGTAATGTGCTTGCATAACTGCTGAAACAAAAAGGCTATAGAGGAACTCTGTTAGCAAATTATGAGTTGGAAAAAGAGCAGAAGAGGGCAATGTTTTGAAAGTAAACTCGGTTTCATTCAGGAACTTGGGGTTGAGCATAGCTATATGTTGCGGTGTATCATTTGTTAGCCTATATTATAGTTTATCATATAAGGCTAATAAGTATAGATTATTACACAGGTAGTCGTTCAGTACGGCTGGATATTTTTACGAGTCTGGCGTATTTTGTCGAGTCCGCAGAACGAGACAAAATACGTCAGACTCGTAAAAATATCCAGCCGTACTGAACTGAACTAAAGGTAGTAAATTATTTATTATACGTCAAATAAACCAAGGAAAGAATGAGTTTTCCACCATTTATTCTGCCGCGTTTAACTGTCGTTTGACCGCGCGCTGATGCAGCTGTGCAATCAGTTGTTGACCCGTGTAATATCGCTCTATATTTGCACTCTAAAAACCCATATTTGCACTCGATATCTTGCACGTTGTGTAATAAAAGCCTATATTTTCTGTCCAATTGAATGCAAATGCTGACCTGAACGGACGTGCACCTTGTCATGGAAAATGAGTTTGTATAAACTACGATGTTTAGCAGCGGGCTGTGCCTCACCTTTTAGACAGCAGTGTGGGTAGCCCTGCAGCCTGAATCACACACCATGGGTGGAGGTTGCAGCCTACCTGGAAGCCGCTTAGTACTCGTGCAAGATGCCTTGCTTAACCACAGAGTTCACCCCACCGGGCCCTCATGTTCCCATCTTGCTCCGTGTTTTTGTTCTTGCCACAGATCCTGAAGCACCAGTATCTGTCGTACCGACGGGCCTTCCTAGAGGACTCCACCGACGTCTTCGAGTCCAAGCGGGCCTCCAACAGGAAATGGCAGAGCACGCCGCGCCTCACCACTGGCCCCGCCCCCTTCTCCAGTGTGCCCAACGCCGCGGCGGTTGCCATGGCAGCCACGCTCACGCAACAGCAGCAGCCTGCTCCAGGTCTGACCGCCTTCAAGTTCTAGAACCTTCCGACACTTCTGAACTGACACCCCCTCTCACTCGCACTCTCCCCGTCTCTCCCTCCTTCCCCCTGTCCCTCCCCAACTCTCCCTTCCCTTCATACATTTGTAGTGGATGGAGTCTAGCTAGAGTTGAGGGAGGGTGGGCATGGAATATGGGAGTGGGAGAGCATAGATAAGACAAGTTAATAACAAAATATATAGTGCCACAGCCGTGTGTGTGAGAAGTGTAGTATAGTATTCGGTCAGTCTTGGATGCAGGGGGGGACAATCCGATTGTGACAACAAATGTGGTGCCAAAGTCCCGACAGGAAAACCGTCATTTCTTTGCTGCTTTGTCTCTAACCTCTCAAAACCCTAGTGTGGTGGGAACACCAGCTGTACTTGATAGCAAATGGCCCTCTGGTGGACATATGAAGCCAATGCACCATGAAGGACTACTAGTGACGGATGATGATGATAGCAAACAGATGGAAATCAAGTCTAAGTACTAAATGTCTCCATTTAACTTGGCTTGATTGGTGACTTCTAACTTAAGTAAGGGAATCTCTTAAGTAGTCAATGACTGATATTGTATCTAAATGGGTGCTTAAAATGAGTGAAGGTCTTTACAATTGGCATGGAGACACCAGTTTGCCATTTTGCTGTTCAATATAGATAAACAGGGTTGTGTGTGTATGTAGGGAGGGGGAGTTCCTGGTACGTTTGGTCTAAAGTTAAACCGGTGTATGTGAAGTGTAAATAATGTAGCTCTTACTGTTCCCTAATAGAAAAAGGGCACACTCTTGTGTAGGGATGCTGTGTCTTGTCAGGTACAAGTGACATTGGACTTTCACGGAATAGTTTTGTTTCTCAAGCCAAGAACTAAACAAGTATTATTCCCCCTGGATATTGGCTCCAAGAACATAAGAAATGACATGTACTTCTGGATTCACCATTCATTGGCCCATAACTTGCATTCTATCCAGAACCGTACATTTGCGCTTTACATTTTAGAGTAACAACTTGGTTTAAGTTTGTGCCAAAATGTTAATGTAAAAAATGTTTGCCACCATTTAACATGAAACCTACAAATGCCTTGCATCCACCACTATCCAAAAATATGTCATCATGTCCTCGGTACATATGTGTAGCCTAAAGCATGTGGCAGAGATTAAACCTGAACTTAAAGCTGTCATCCTACATGCTGCTCAGTCATACTCTGAATCAGTATTCATAGAAACGGCACGACAATGCCATACACAAACACTATAATGTTGGCACTAACTGTAGACTCATCCAAGTACATCAGCCACGTCAGTAGTCAATGAGACTGGCATTCAGTGTTTTTTATTTTTTATCCCGGGTCATGGGTTTGAGTAGTATATTGTCGCACACTTCAGTTGTTCAAGCAAGTCTTAAGTTATTTTTTGAATGCTTTCAGGTTCAGCATCCATTTATTCACAGCTGTTAAACCATTTTATGAAGCAAAGCTGAACAAGAATCGTGTTATCGTTTTCATGGCAGTTCAATCATTTCAAGTGTGAACATATGTCCAGTCACAGTCATAACAACGCAGTCGTTCAGCTACTTCACTATGAATATTTAAAGCAATATGTCCATTCTATTTTGGGCGGCAGGGTTTAGAACATTTTTCATGGTAATATAGCAGAAAGATAATTCAGTTTTTTTTGTGTATTTATCTAACTGTAACCAATCACTAAACTCATTTTAACACCAGAAATGCTACGGATGCTGAGACTGTTACAAGATCTGTGAAACTCAAAACTGTCAGACAAACAATGTGCAGGGCTTTAATTATTTTCCTTTTTGATTGATCTAACATTCACACTAGGGTTGGGCGATTTACTTTTTTTTTCAAGCCGTTCACTCACCAAAACATTGAGATTTACGGTTTGCAGTTATGCGAGAACACATCTTAAAATGTATTTTTCCAATGTGCCATCAGCTGCTATGCTCTATTCTGCCACAGGGTGAAAGCAATCGTCTGCAAGTTACATATTTCCCCATTCTTTCATACGTAATAAAAACATTAACAAATACAGTAAAAGGCTACTAGACATGTTACAGTAATATATTAGTGCTGAATTATGACTTTCATAAGCTTGCTAATCATAACTTTAAGTAGGCTAGGCTACGCCATAAGCCGAAAGGAATTATTACATCGGCATTATATCTCGTTGCCTCAAATGGTGTGATTTTTGGCAAGCAGTTTCATCGGAGGTAGGAGCAACTTGGCAATCAAGAGGGCAATATTCTATCTACGTCTATGCTGATTAAGTATAGGACATCATTTTGACTAACTAATTTGATCTCATTGTACCTGCCATTTTTAAAGTTGTGGATTGAGAAAGAAATCAACCAGCCCTTTACCTTTCATCAATATGTATAAAGGCAAAAAATAGCTTTGCGCAAACATCAACCATAAAACCATGAAAGTAGGGCTAATCTTGGAGAAGAAAGAACAGTTATTTGAGCTGCCATGCAATTGAGAATTCAAATTCAATATATGCTAATAGCCATTCATTAATTCTGCCTTTTACTCTCCAACATGCATCCAGCATGTTGGGTGTCAGAGAATTATGTTTTTTGTTTTCGTTTATTTTCTAGCTCACTCGCGGTGTTAGTGCTAGCTGGCATTTTAGTGCCATCAGTATCATAGGCTCGTGCCTTGTGTTCAAGTACATCCCGCTGATTGGCTGACTTCAGATCAAATTCTCAAGCCTCAAAAGACGGCAGCAGACTGTAAGCATGTAAGGGACATTTGAATAAGTCTGAAATAATTTGAGGGGTGCTTTTAAAAAAGGCGTAATTGATTTGCACGTGTCATTATTTAGTACGACCTTGACATACTGTTCTATCAGAAAATCGCCCAACCCTCATACACACTAGTACCGTTGCACATCTGTCTGTACATGCCACGGATGGTAATGTTCTGGTATTTGTTTGCAACCTTGGGGCTTCTGGTCTTTTTCCACACAAACACTTTGGTTGAAGTGGTGTTACTGTGTGCGTGTGTAGACAGAAGTTTGAGAAATTAGTGCCTGGAAAAGAAAGTGTGGTAAACGGTGCCAACACATTTCAGGTTATAGTGTACGTCGGCTTACTCTAGTGGCGCCCCAAGATCGAAGGGGTTTTCCCTAAGTGGCTCATTCAAAATGTCAACATGAAAGTATCACTTTCATGTAAACGTGTTTTTAAGTACCATCCAGTCTGGGACTTTTCTTTACCGAAAGTGGAACCTAAGCTTCAGCAGTGTGCTGATGTCTGTTTGATGTTGGAAACGGACTGAGCTGGCAAACTGATGCAACAGCAAGACATTTACTAACCGTAAAATGTTGTGTGCCTAACTGTTCGATATTAGTATTCTATTTTTGTTCCTTAAGGGCTACAATTTCAAATGTCTAATTGGACCAAGTCCAAGTTGGACTGGAGGGATTGAACACCCTTTGGTTTTAGTTTTCATCCATTCATATAGACTTTAAATGAATGGATGATTATGCTAATCCACCGACTTTTAACTTATTCCATAGCGGGATGGAGGTTGCACATCTTATTTAATGCTTCTTGAAGACAAACAAGATGATTTGATGCCAAACTAAATATAAGTATTACCGTTCTATCTCATCCTCCTCAACAAAAACAATGCAGTGTTTTTACATGGTACAGATTTTTTAAATATGCATATCAAGGCCTGAGCACAAGATGCTACGCTGTGTCTTGCATAATGTATCCTGAATCCAGGTTATGTCACTGTCATTCGTTTGACAAGCAAGACAAGTTGATTGTGCTGGTTTGATTTGTGGAACTCTGTAGTTAGGAATATATATTTAGTACAGTTGCTGCTCCATGTCAGGTAGCCATTTTCTGCTGGTTTGGAATTTAGTGTGTTTGTTTGTGTGTATGTGTGTGTGTGAAACAATTCTTACTCCCAATCCTATATGATGGTAGTTTTATAACTCAGAACTTCAAGCCGAACAGAATTGTATCGCTGTTCTTTTGGTCACTTTTACACGTAATAGGCAAGCATCACCTCAGTGATGCTTGCTCCCATTTTGGACCTTTTCTATTTAATCTTTTTTTTGACCATCACATTGTACCTGGCTATCCAGGCCATAGTATTATTTAAGAAACCACAGTTTTGTGCACCTTTTAGGGTTTTGTAACATGCTTTGCCGGTCGATACTACTGAAGTGGCCCGGTTTTGAAAAGTCAAACCACAAACCTTGTGTGATCACTTGTGGTTGTTTTCTTGTAGGAATGTGTTCTCTTTAGAAATGCTGTGACGCTATTTTGTGTAGGAGATTCTACTGGCACTTATTTAAGTGTTCCTGAAAATGTGATTTATATAAATATTTTCCCCCTTTGCTCATTTTATATGCAATCTCAAATCCTTAAACAAATAATAAACTTAAATTCAGATATTTCAGACCAGGTTGTAAGTAGAGGTATCTGCTGGTTCGCACTGTTTTGAATGTTTTGTTGTATGAATACAAGATATTTAAATCCCAGACGTGCAACCTGTCAGTGTTTTTATTTATTTGAACTAGGTTTGTTGGAAGTACTAGCATTCAGAGCCCATTCTGCGGTCTAACTTATTGTTTGCAATACGTAAACTGGGGGCAGGAGTTGGTGGAGAGCTTGCAATGACAGAGTTCATTAGTTTATCACTCTCC
>OMLJ01103309.1:0-14802 GCA_900302595.1 Gadiculus argenteus
CCATCCTTTTCATCACCTCCTTCACTTCCTGCCTGCATGAAGATGGCCGCCCACACAAAGTGTTTATCAAGGAGGAGGAAAGTACTGTAATACAGCAAGTACTACAGTCCTCTTTACTACAGTAAATGTTAAAGTGGTACTAGAGTAAATGTTAGTGGTACTACAGTCCTCTTTACTACAGTAAATGTTAGTGGTACTTCAGTCCTCTTTACTACAGTAAATGTTAAAGTGGTACTACAGTCCTCTTTACTACAGTAAATGTTAAAGTGGTACTACAGTCCTCTTTACTACAGTAAATGTTAAAGTGGTACTACAGTCCTCTTTACTACAGTAAATGTTAGTGGTACTTCAGTCCTCTTTACTACAGTAAATGTTAAAGTGGTACTAGAGTAAATGTTAGTGGTACTACAGTCCTCTTTCCTGCAGCAGATGTACTCTAGAAGTAGTACTACAGTCCTCTAAAAAGGTACAAATATCCCCATACAATGAAGTAAGTATCCAATTATTTGTACTACTACATTATAGGTGCATTCCTGCTAGTGTTCCAGTGCTGACCGGAGCTCAAAAGGCCACACTGTGGTGACGGCCATGTTCTACTCACATGCGTGGATGAGTCTGAAGGTGTTCTGCCTGACGGAGGGAGAAGTCCCAGAGATATATTTTAAGAATGAAAGAATGAAGATAATTACACATGATGTGATGAGGAGGAAGCTTATGAACGCTGCATGCTACATGTGTGTGAACGTGAGAAAGGTACAGCGATGAAGACTTTCTTACGGTACATATTCGTCAGAAGAGGTCACCTGGTGGATCACTATACACGTTTAAAGAGAAAAAAAAAGTAACTTATAGATATGATGAACAATTTGATTGACAGATTCGTAATGATGACTCACAGCTGGACTCACATGCCATAAAAATATAATTTATTTTTATGGCATGAAAATAAATATGTGTAGCATTTCATGGCGATAAAATATATATGTTATTACACAGGTAGTTGTTTAGTTCGGCTGGATATTTTTATGAGTCTGACGTATTTTGCAGCCTTCAGCCTCTTGGGCTATTGAGTCATAGGCCATTCGGGCTCAAGGGATAATTGTTAAATATTTGCACTCCAAAAAGCTATATTTTCACGCGATATCTTGCGCGTCGTGTAATAAACAGAGTTATGTTACTTTGATCCTTTTTTCAGTCATTGTTTTACTATTTCGATGCTTTGGGGAATCTAAATTTAAAGTGGTCTCGAAGACCTCTGATTCGTTTTTTTTTTTATGGCTACACCTATGGTGTTCAGATGTAATTGCAGGTGTGATTTTTGACTTGCCAGAAATCCAAACAGTGTGGCCTGTGTGATGTCAGTCAGTTGGCAGTCGGTGCCAACTGACTGGCAGGGACCGGAAAAAACAGCATGCCACTTCACACCTAGTCGAGTTGAAGGGTGAATCTGTTGCGTTCGCTCTGCCTACCCTCTGTGGTGGAACCACCACTGCTGACTGACGGAATACCCGTTGCTAACTGTGCGCCGTTGCTTGTCAGTGTAACCATAGCAACGGCAAGTATACCATAGAAATGGTAGGTTAACCGTAAAAAACGGGGCTCACCCAGCGGACGCTTGACTCGACATCTGAGGCAAAGCATCGCCATGACGACCAGGGAGAAGGCAGCCACCGGCAGCTGCACTAGCAACGCGGGAGAAACCGGCCAATTGGAGACCACCATTATCAGCACTGTAAAGAAGACACCAGAAACCATCAGCAGAAAGTATGCAAATACTGCATGCGTTACCGGATTACATTTAGATGTACTGTATTATATGTAATAGATTACATTATACAGATCATACAGATATTATGGGTTACAGTCAGATGTAATACGATGTAATTACATTCAGAGGAAAGAGATTACTCTGTGATGTAAAATGGTAACTTTACAGATGTAAAGGATTGCATTGTAGATATGAAGAACATCTCTCTCTCTCGCTCTCTCTCTCTCACACAACTAGTGTGGCGGCCATCTTGTCTTGCAATAATGTTGGGAGTTAAACTAGGCTTGATGTTCTCTCCTCCAGACCAGACTAGACTGAACTAGACCAGACTAAAATTAAAACAGACCTGACCGAACCAGAACCAGACCAGACTAAAATTAAAACAGACCTGACCGAACCAGAACCAGACCCAGAGCTCCATGCCCAATATTGAAAAACCCTGGACATGGGGAACCGGTCTGGTCAGACAGAGTGGTTGATCACAGATACCAACCAAGAATTTACAAGACATGGAGTCCGAGGCCTCAGCTCAATCTGATTACAAAGTCTCACAAAGAGAAGAGGTTAACAGCGAGTTGGGCTGTCTCCATGATCACAGGACCAGCATGTGGAGTTGATGGTGATAGTGAAATGGGTCTTACCTCCAGAGGACCTTCACACATCAGCAGGGGGTCTGGTCCTGAAGGTCCGGGTCTATCAGGAGCGTTTGGACCCTCTCTTTTCCAAAGGAGAAGCTCAGAACATCTACAAGTATGTCTCTAAGCAAACACCTGCCATGTCAAAGTCTTCTGGCTTCCTTCTCGTCTCTCTTTCTCTGCACTGTGCAGCTCACCACCTCAAGTTTTCACGCCCTCCCCTTCCTCCCTCCCCCTTTCGCTCCTATCTCATCTAACTCTCCCGCTTCGCTGTAACCGACCCTCAGCCACAACAGGTTTATCTCAGTGCACGGTGATGAGCACATTGTCGGGGAGTGTTTGTGAGTAAGGGAGTGTTTAAAGCCCCGGTATACTTTATTCACTTTAGTGGCATCTAGTGGTACCGACTTGACCCTCCTCTCATCCTCAAAACCGCTTATCCGGGGGTCGGGCCGCAGGGGCAGCAGCTCCAGCAGGGGGCCCCAGACTTCCCTTTCCCGGGCCACATTGACCAGCTCTGGCCTAGTGGCCAATCTCCACCTAGTCCTGGCTCTTCGCAGAGGAAACAGTGGGCGGTATTCAGTTGGTTGCAATCTGCCACCTCACTGCTAGATACCACTAAATCGTACACACTGCCCCTTTAAGAATGGACCCATTCGCGACCAAATCGATTGCAACCAATGAAAGCGCTGCATTTGGCATCGATCGCCGCAGTGTGCGCAGGGTACTCTGACTAACTTTTTCATTGGTCAATCACCAGGTGAATGTTGAGTTCTATCTTTTGTTTTGTGTACAGGCGGTAGCTGGCTCTGATGCCTAGTTAGAATTAAAAACAACAGATAAGACATAAATAATCACAGTAGTTTCTCCAACCCAGCACTACAGTCTGAAAATGTGCACCTGTGGTTTGCCTCTTGCCGAGGTCTCTGTATCTTTCCCGCCGGTAAGACGCCAAGCAGCTAGCTGCAACACAATCAAAGTGTTGGTGTGTGCTGTAACTCACACACACCTACACTATATTCACATAAGAACACACACCTACACTCAGCTTCATTCAGAAGGGCAGGAAACCACAGGGAGGAAACTGCTTGTGCATGTGTGCATGTGCCTGTATGTACATGTGCGTGCATCGAGTGTGTGTGCATGTGCGCACACACACGTGCGTGTGAGCCTCCAAAGTGGGAAACAGAAAAAAAAAGTTACGTTCTTTCTTCACATTTATTTCACACAGTAAAACAGTAATTGGCTAAATTAAATTGATGTAAATAAAAACACACATTTTGTTGTTTTTCCAACTTAAAAAAAACATAAAACCTTTCTAAATCATATTAGATGATATTTAAAACGTAGAATGTATTTCAAAATGTAACAAATGTGCGAACGTGGACCACCTTACAGTACCGGCAGCCACCAGAAGGTTCTGGAAACCCAGACGACAATGTGTGCTTGAATAGTCCTGGGGCCAGCCACGCGCCGTCATACTTCCATGTCTGGAGTTACAGCCGCCGCTGGGTCCATCGAAAACCCAGACAGCCAAGTTTTAACCCGACAAAGGGTCTCCTGGAAAGCCTAGAGTCCCTGGTCCTGTGGATCAGGTGTCCTCTAAACTCCGTAGCAGAGTCCGGGACGGAGCAGGTTCAGCAAGCGACTTACGACTGGTCGAGTTCCTCTTAATCATATACGCTCAGAATTAAAAGAAGTTAATTACATTTTAAGGTTAAAAATAATTATGTTTAAAACAAAAGTTTTACTGCAAGGATGCTTCTCAAAAAATGGTTATACTGAGGACACGGAAATATACTTCAACATTCACTGTCCGGTGATTGGCCAGATAGGGATTGGCATGTGTTTCTGACCAATCCAGGATCATTTCAGCAGACTTCCGTTAATTTAAAAGAAATGACGAGGGACGAGGGAAAGGTGGGTCTGTGCTTCTCAGGCTGACCAACAGGGAGAGCACTTGGATAAGCTCCGCTTAGTACAGTAGGGAGGGAAAGATAATTATTCAAACAAAGTCCGGAGCGAAGAGCCGACCCTTCTGGTAAACCCTACCCGCGCTGACAGAACGAGTCCTGCAGTCTTAAAAACACATCTGTGCAAATCTGTGCAGAAGTCCCAAGTCCGCCGTGTTGAATGCCGTGGCCAATCACGTCACTGCGGTTGTGTCCTCTTGTCAAATCAGAACACTTGATACAGGCACCTTTGTCGACCGTCCACTCCTGGGAACCACAATTGGCTCGTCATCGGTCGCTAGGCAGAAGAAAGACAAAGCATCAGAGTTTTAATCTCGACCCGAGAAACTCATTTTACAAACTAATCTAACACAGTATTTTAATACACTAATCCAACAGCTTCCTAATTTTCTGCTTTTAAACCTTTTAGGACACTAGAGGGTGCCGTAGCTCTCATCGTTCATATATTGTGTTCCATCTCAAATCTACATTTCATAATCTACATTTCAAATTGACATTTCACGGTAAACAAATCTATATTGTTGATTTCTTCTGAATATTTTCACTGAATTTTTATTTTCACTGAATAGTAGGACACGTTGTCCTAATATCATAACCTCTTACTGAGTCTGAATTTAACTAATGAACCTCATCAACAGTTAAGGGATTCAAAATGTATAAGAAGCTATAAAATAGCATACACGCCTGATGTTCACACCAAAGTCTAGTGTTGACATTTCTAGCCATAGTGCAGAAGATGTATTTTTCACCATTTAAAATTGTTTCATTTAAAAATATTCAACTGTCTTACACCGTCTGGTAGCATCTGCTGTGACACAAACTTCTAGTAGAATAAAGTACCGTTATTCAGTGAGCTATGGTAAATCTGTGAGCCTGTTGCAGTACCCCTCCTCACCTGAGGGGGAGTAGTTCTCTGCACGGTTGCGGTCTCCCTCGATGAACAGGGCGGTGGCCAGAAAAAAGGCCCCTCCAACCACGGCCACGAAGGAGCAGAGCATCAGAGACACCTGCAGGGAGCGGAACTGCCACAGGTACGAATCCCTCTGCCTGATGGAGTCAGATACCTACATACACACATACGAATGAGCATGATCCACCACACCTGCCAATCACAGAGGGACTGTGTGTGTGTGTGTGTGTATGTGTATGTGTATGTGTGTGTGTGTGTGTGTGTGTACGCACCACTCCGATGAGGTAGGGACTTCCTGCATCTCCCAGGCAGTGGGACAGAACTATCTGGAACGCGGTGGCTGTGGAACGCCTCGTCGGAACCACCACATACTGCAGAAAGAACCATTCAGAACAAAATGGAACCAGTCAGAACTAGTCAAAAGCAGTTAGACCCAGATGGAACCACTTCCAACCAGTCAGAACCAGATGGAATCAGTCAGAACCAGATTGAACCTGTCAGAACTGCCTACAACTAAAGTCCAGTCAGATCAGCTGGAAACGACCAGATCTGATTAGTGGCTAGAACCAGTATGAACCGGACTCACCAGCAGTATGTCAGCCACTATTGCCCAGTTCATGGACAGGAAGGTCTCGCCAAAGAAGATGAAGACCTGTGGAGACATCATCATCATCATCAACAACAGACAATTCCAGTTGGTAAATTCATACAATTATTTCAGCATTATTCACACATTATTATATATATTCTGATTAAATTTTTATGGAATTAAGGGTAAACTAGCAATCAAAGATTTTCATCTAAATGTCAGTCTGGACATCATCTATGGCAAGATGAGGCAACACAGTGGTGACTGAGCCCTGATGACAGCCCTTGCATTGGCAGTTCTGAATATATCGAGCGGGGTGTCAGTGGAGACACCAGTGGGATCTATTGGGACAGTTACACATTGTGGCCCAATGAAAATCCTTAAGATGTCGCTTTCACGTCTTAAATTCAATCAAGAAAATTAACATTGTCTGAGAGAAATTCTAGCCCTGGCTGGGCAAAGCAGACAGGAAACAGGAGGCTGACAGGAGACAGGAAGCGGACAGGAGACAGGAAGCGGACAGGAAACAGGAAACGGACAGATCACAGGAAGCAAACAGAAACAGGAAGTGGATGGGAAAATGGATGCAGACAGGGAACCGGAAGCAGAGAGAAAATATGAAGCGGGGAAACAGGAAACAGGAAATGGACAGGAAACTCACGTAGGTGGCGACGGTGCTGGACTGAGCGAAGACAATGGCGAGGTAGAGGAAGGGTGCGGAGAGGAGCAGACCGGCCGCGCACACCAGGGGGTCGGCGCGCTGGGTCCGCTTCCGGAGGCTCCGGCTGACCACCATCCCGCTGGCCACGCCCAGGACGCCCGTCACGCACGTGATGATGCCGAAGTACAGGCTGGGGGAGGAGACGGAGGAGGGAGAGGCGGCGCCGGGGCGCCAGAATCGGACCGTGAACGAGTTTCATTATCACGCAAGAAATACAAAACGCACAAATATGGAAAACCAACTGTACAGGATATAATCCAAGACATGAGAAAATATAAACAATAAAAGAAAAAAAAAAATGTACACCACATCGTGGTGTAACATTAGTTGGATAAAGCTCACGGAGCACCCTAGCGGAGTCTGGGTGTGATTGATTCGTGTGACGGCGTTCCTCACCTTTCAGAGTTGCAGTTGGTGGTCACACAGGGGGGCTTCTCGCCCGTGAAGATGGAGGCCCGGTAGAGGAAGGTGGGTGCCCAGAGGGCCAGCGAGCCCGTCACGAAGGCCACCGCCGTGAAACCGAACGTGGACAGCATGAAACTCGGGCTGCAGTAACAAACACCGCCCCCCAAAAAAGAGTCAGCAACGTCTCATAGATACGAGAACGTCGAGCAACAGGGATGTACATTTACTTAAAACAAACGCCGCCTCTGAAAGAAAACATTCCGAAACATGGCCCCCATAGATAAAAAAAGCTATTTAGTGTAGTGAATACACTTCCACGTTCCACTATCTCAGACCTCAAAAACAAAGTACTCCTTGTTCTTGTGAGGCACACTGATGTTTGAAACTTTGTATTCAGTTCTAACCGTTCTATCCGGCTCTATCTGGTTCTATCGGGTTCTGACGGGTTCTATTGGGTCCTAAATGGTTTCAGGGGAGGGACCTACTTCCGGCTGAGGGCCTTCATGTCGGTGCCCCAGCTGGTTCTCTGGAGCTGGTGCTCGGGCCGGGCCTCCACCCCTCCCCTCTTGGGCTCCTTGACCACGAACAGCAGCATCAGCACCGCCAGGACCCCTAGTCCTGGGGTCACCTGTGGCACACACACACACACACACACACACACACAGGTCAAAGGTGTATTAAGTGTAAAGGTGTATTATTTACAGGGTATACGTAATAGTAATATTGTCTGGATAGTGGTACTAGTAATTTTGAATGGGTAGTCATAATAGTAATATTGACTGGGTTGAACTTCTAGTTATAGTAATAGTTAAATTGAATGTGTAGTAGTCATAGTAATAGTTAGTAGTAGTAGTAGTAGTAGTACTAGTAGTAGTAGTAGTAGTATACAGATGGGGTAGATTAGTAGCGTTCATTATGTTAAACCAGCAGGACTTACCCTCAAGGCCCAATGCCAGTCGTGGGCCAAGTCGCCCACCGATGAGCCCACGATGTAGCCAAGACCGCTACACACACACACAGACACAAACACACACACAATTAACTAATAGCTAATCAAGCCTGCTACAATTTTCTTATAGCTAATGGCTACAAACGAATACTTACTTTATACTTACATTATACCATGGTCTAGGTTAAAAAGGGTGTTGGTTAAAAAGTGATATACTACACCTATAAAGAGGTCCCGGTCGAATTGCCTGATGACAGTTGAAAAATCACTGCACTGGCTCAAACTAGTTGGTAACCATGGCAACGGAGTCGAACAAAGTTATTTCACTGTATATTTATTATTTTATACTGTATATGACGTTATTACAACGGCAAGACAGACAAAACATGAGAAAATGAAAACATTTTATCATTTATTTTAACATATTTGGTGAGTTTGATAACTTTGAAGACTGAGATGCAGCACAACTGATCAACCGCTGCGGTCGAGTCTCTGGTCACGTTGCTTGACAACGCCTTCAGACGGGAGTTAGTCCGCTCAGCTGGGACTTGTTAAAAAAACCTCACGATTTTAACTCTATTAATATTATAGTATTAATAATTGATTTAATATCAATTAATCAGGTGTCCATTATCAGAAATAATTGGACTTTCGGAAGCAACCGTCAGATGCGACGCCTCTGTGTCGTCTAATTATTTCTGATAATAGACACCTCGTCGGGCATTATCCCTTACTTAAGTGACTGAGATTCCACAGCCAATTGTGAGTCTCACAACTCACAATGACACAATAATAATAACCTAATAAATAATAAATATAAAGAAAACCTGAAAAAACCTGAAAAAAAAAAACCTGACAGTGACAAAGTTGAAAAACTGTGACAAAAGTCTCGACTATCCTCATTCTGATTCCTAGAGCTACATTTGTAGCCACAACTTTGGCGGTCGGCTGCGGGTTAACCACTAAATGCATACACCCTGAGTGCTAACCACTAGGGCTACGTTTGGCAGGGGTTCAGAGGACGCTTCTCACCTGCCAACCGGGATGGCAAAGTAGAAGACCGAGAGCATCACGGTCCTCTTCTCCTTCACGTAGAGGTCAGCAATGATGGTGGGGGCGATGGTGGAGTAGCTGGCCTCCCCCACACCCACCAGGCCCCTGGTCAGCAGCAGAGCCCAGAAACACTGAAACACAACTGCCCTGTTAGCACTTCCTGCCATGTGACTAGTGAGCAAATGAACACCACCGTCACAGGCATTATTATCCACACACAGGATATGATGCAATATCTTAATCAGCAAACTGATTGGATTAACCAAAAGTAAAACGGCAGGAAAGTTCCAGTAGGACACAGTACTCTTGATTGTGGAGGGTAGTGTTGTGTAGTGTTAGGGTAAAAATGTGGGCGTCTAGAGGACTATTAGAGTACTACTAGAGTAGGATTATATGCCTATGTTAGAAATACCCCTTATTCTCATTCTCATTTCTGCAAAACCAATTTCAGCGTCTTTCAATAGCGTTCCGTTTTGCATCATGTCGCTTTAAGTCCCCCCTCCCGAGAAGCCCAGTATGCTGTGATTGGTCAGCATGCCAACTCTGTCGCGATTGGTTGAACGCTTTACACGTGAATCGGCGAATTCACACCCCGAGAAGTTGTAAACATTGTGGCTAGCCGGGAGGTGCAACTACAGCTCCGCCCACTGCACAGTCTGACATCACACTAATAGGGAAGTAGAGTTTGAGCACAAACAAGCCGTTTCACACACTTCTCGGCGCGTTCTCGGTGGGAGCGAATACTCCTTCTGGCTCAGACTTCGATTCTTCTAGCTTAGCAGACGTAAAACAAGTATACATACAGTACATCATACACAACAGTATGATGTACTGTACAACACAACACAACCTTTAACAGCACACGGAAGTAGAATTATAGAAAGGGTATATCACTACTTTGCCACCAGATTCAACGTCGATGTCTTTACAAGCCATGTCAAAATTGACTCTAGTGACATCACAAGTGAGAGAGTCAACCCAGATGTATGACCCCTACCACTCACCCTAACAGTCTACCATGTGGACCCATACAAACCTGGGACGTCACAATAGGGTAGGTTTGAAATCGCTTGTCATGGTTAATCAAGAAAGACCTGGTGGTCAAACAGGGGCCCTTTAATGCATAGCATCAGGTTTTAGAACAAAGACCTACAACGGAAAGCTTCCGTCTTCAGTGCAAAGAAAACCACAGTTCGACTGACGTTTTCTGGTGTGTAGGAGCTGGCCAGCGTCACCACGGACCAGAAGCTGATGCCCACGCACATGATCCACTTCCTGTTGTAGCGGTCGCCCAGGTAACCAAAGCATGGCGCCAGGAGCATGTAACTACAGACAAAGACTGGAGAGAAAACACATCGGGCAGGTTGTATTATAGACCTGGAAATATGGGAATATAGTTTTGTGTGAAACCATACAAAACAGTACATTATCTTGTAAAGTAAAAAACCCAAAACACTTTCAGACCATATCCATGGGTTGTTTTCAGTGTGGGAATTTGTCAAAGAAAAAGCCTTTGACAACGTGCGTTTGTTGGACACAAACAGTTGCACACATTGTCCTCTGCTTCCTTAATTGTTTAAGGGACTTAAGTGGCCCCACTTTAAGAGACAACTGTACGGTTGAAAACGGACAAACAAACCAGCCCACCACATCGGCTGCCTTTCAGGAGCGTCTCTAGCCATTGAAAACATTCGGGGCTGTAGCCCAGAAGTTGGAGTCATTTTAAGACGGGGATTCGGGGGTTTCTCCCCCGAGAAAATGTGAAAATCGGGCTGATGAACATTAAATTATAACGTAGTTTGAGAAGGAAAGGAAAGATCAATGGTCATGTCTGTCTCACGTCGGGGCAGACCTACTGAGTAGGTTAATGTTTAGGTTAAGGAGAGGAACGAGCTCCACATACACCAGCAGTGATGAGACATTGGAACAGCCTACAGCCTAATACCGTGAAACCAGTCCCAGTTAAACAGAGTCCCTTTACTGGCCGGGTGTGGCTGAGATTAGACTAATAAACGAGACGCCAGGTCAGGTTTTTCTAGAAGTTGGCGATAACCATCAATAACTGGATGGAACCGCTGTAAAACCAGAACAACAAGATTACAACCTGAAATTCAAGCTGTCAGTTGTCGTGTGTGCGTGTGCGCGAGCACGAGGAGCGCACGTGCCCGGGTTGAATTCACTGCGGGTCTCTCGTCTCACATCCATCTTACCAAAGATCATCATTTGTATCATTATATCAATATAATATCATCATTATTATTTTATTATTATGCTTTTGTATTTTTTATTTGACGGGACAGGTATCCGGGGGTGTTCCTAAAAGATCCGGGGCTATAGCCTCGAATGCCCAGGTCTAACGACACGCCTGCTGCCTTTCAAACCAAATGCCAGCACACTAGTGCTGATGTTCACGTTCAACGCAATGTTAATAACGTTAACAAAGATTTGTGTTGTGCGCATTAACAAAGATTTGTGTTGTGCGCAGAACTGTGAACTGGGCTCCAAGGTGTAGTGTCTCCTTACCCGTTTGGAGCAGACCAGAGTTCCCATCGTTGATGTCGAAGTACTTCTCGATATCAGGAAGCACACCTGGGGGGTACAGGAAACCTTGACGTCAATCACATAGGCAGTACTGGACGGTATCCAAAGCAATTACAGTAAAACGATTGTCTAGCACTAGCCTTAGCCTTAGCCTGTCTAAACAGGATCACTCTGACACCGCTTTGACTGATCCGATTTGTTTAGAAAAACGGATTAAAAGCCTTGGACATTTGTGTTCAAGGTTCCCATGTGAAACCATGAGATTAGATGAGATGAACTAAAAAGGTCACAAGAGATGTGGAGAAGTGAGAAACGCTCAGTAGAGCTACACAAGCTCATGAGACAGGCCGGTTGGTTGTAGTTATAGTAAGTGGTTAATTAATGTCCCTGGGGAGAAATAACACTTACTCCTTTCTTATAGTTTCCACGTTGCGTTCAAGCACGTCATTAAGATAGGACGGTGCTTTATTAACCGTCGGTGCATTGTTCTGTTTATGTGTCAACACACGTGAGACTGGGACACAACAACTCATGGCAGGGCGGCAGGTTTCCAGTTGTGGTGCTAGCCAGCCTACCCGCTACTGTGAAGCGGTCCATGTAGTTCAGCAGGTTGATGTAGCAGAGGACGACCACGATTAGCCGCGCCCTGTTCACCGATATGCCGCTCGGTGACTCCTCCTCCTCCTGGCCAGGCCGCGCCCCTGGCTCCTCCCCCTCGCTGTCATCGGAGAGGAAGTGCGTTGTGTCGCCGACGGAATCGCTCAGAGACATGGCCCCCGCTGCTGAGAGAAACAGGTAACTGTAGCAACCAGTGGTTGGCTTTGATCAGCTGGGCGGTGACCAGAACAACAGGCGGTATGCTTTGATCATCTAGGTAACCATGGCTACAAGCAGTGGGCTGAGTTCATTTAGAGGTAACCATACCAACCACCTTTGAGACTGGAGAGAAAAGAAGTGTCAACAGAAGAGTTGATACAGACGCTAATTAAAGTTTATCTCCTGATAGCATGAAAAGAAGGGCCTTCCTTGATCAAAGTTATTCCTCTTGTTTGGGAATTAGTTTAGAGTGATTTATCTTATCTCTACATCCACAACCAACACTATTTTCCTGTTTCTTCTTTCAAATATGGATGAATTTATCTCAGCCTCCCCTTGAGGTCTCTGAATAAGGTAAAACAATGTAATTCAACTGAGATAAAGGCTTCTTGCCAATGAGTAAAGTAAGTAAAGTACCAACATGTTTACAAGATACTGCGGACAATAAGAAAGATCTAACGTGGCTGTAGAACACAGTATTGTACATGAAGTGAGCTCAACAGCAGCAGAACTGATGGCTTTTGTTTGTGAATGAAATAACGTCATGTGAGGAAGACATAAAGAAGAAGTGAAAGTGCTGGACTGACGCGAGCATGGGATGAGGACCCAGAACCTAGACATCCACCACGGATCGGAAATAGGTCGATTATGATCGTTATTTAGGGGAAGACTGGCATGCTGCATATTATACAATCATTAAATGAATTAAAACTTGGGACTCCACCAAATCTACAATCAATCTGTCACTGCGCTCAATAGACGGGATGCGTTGGTAGATTGCGCAGTCACAGTCGTGAAAATAAGGTCAGTACTTTACCCCCCCCCACCCTCCACAGTAATACCAGTGAATCTGCAGCTTAACAGACTACGACGAGAAACTGAATATGTGTTAAATATATTCAGACCGTCACCAAACACACAGAAACATCTGATTATACGACCCAATCGGAGGTGACCATACTAATTAGGAAAAGCGGAACAACGTGATTCCTTATCAAATACTCTGATATCGTATATATTATGTTCTAATAATGATGAAAAAGTAACAATAAGCCTCTTGTTTTCGTGACATAACTCCAACAAAAACAAGACACACGCAATCGTGTTGTTTACCTGATGACTCAGTGTCGACGCTCCTCCGATGATCTGTCCGCAGTTTCCCAATTAAATATCAGTGTTTTAACCAATTTAAAACCCCATGACGAGAGGTCACATAAAATACTAAGACAGGACATATGTTGTCAAGGTAACCAGTTAAAAAAAAAGTAGTTTTAACGCTGCAGGAGGATTCTATTTTGACTTCTCAGCGCCATGTTGAATCTTTTATAGCTTCCGCCTTGCGCCTCACGTGACACATAATGAAAAGTCATTCGGTCAGTTCTTTATTATTTTTTATATATATATATTAGTTTATTTAAATTAATAAATATACATAACTATAAAATAACAGGCCAATTATCCTTTATTAATAATTATTTATGAAGGGTTAGAAAAAAAAACCTTGTACTTCACCAAGATTTTATTTATTAAGTATCAGCATTTTAGATCGGGTTATTGCAAACAATTGAGTCTATTCTAAACCACAAAAAAGTATGCACGATACATTTGAGTAATCCAAAATGCAAACCTGATCTGTGTGAGGTTTTGCATTTTGGATTAACTATGAATGATGACAGTAAAAAAGTAACATTTTTATCCTAACATTTTATCTGGGGTACCTCTGCATTACGATGACATGGGCATACACCTGAGTAACAAGTATCTAGAATTTACCTCTGAAGAATAAGTCCCACCTCAGACACTCCGTTTCCCTCGGTCAAATGTCTATGGGAAATATTTTTTTTTTCTAAGGTTAATATTTTTAATGGTCATACATAACAAACTCTGTAGGTGACAAAGAAGTTAAATCTGCATCACGTTTTGAACTACACACTTTCCATCTAGTTTCCACTGGGTTAGGGTTAAGGCACCAACAATCCAAAAACCCAGTGGAAACTAGATGGAAAAAGTGTGTAGTTCAAAACGTGACGCAGCTTTTACTTCTTCGTCATGTACAGAGTTTGTTATGTACGACCATTCAAAAACCCCATGTTGTTTCCCATAGATATTTGACCGAGGGAACCGGAGCCTCAGAGACAGGACTTATTCTTCAGAGGTCTATAACCGATCACAACGCAGCATGGTAATGCCAAAACAATATTGACACACATAAAAACAAAAGAACAGTGTATGAAACGCACACAAACAAATGCAGGTGCTAAAGTTGACAGGTGGCAGGTCACGTGACTCAGCTCCACACCTCAATGACATCGCCGTCTTCCATGTCCAGCTGGGCAGGAGTCTGACTTGCTTTGATCTTTGAGCCATCGAACAGGAAGTGCATTTTAGCCCGGCCCCGCGTTGACCGACTGGCCGTGTACTGAGAGAGGATGGAGCCCAGGG
>OMLJ01103350.1:0-11710 GCA_900302595.1 Gadiculus argenteus
CGCCTCACCCCTCCACCAGAGTGCTCTAACGCCTCACCCCTCCACCAGAGTGCTCTAACGCCTCACCCCACAACCAGAGTGCTCTAACGCCTCACCCCTCAACCAGAGTGCTCCAACGCCTCACCCCTCCACCAGAGTGCTCCAACACCTCACCCCTCCACCAGAGTGCTCCAACACCTCACCCCTCCACCAGAGTGCTCTAACGCCTCACCCCTCCACCAGAGTGCTCTAACGCCTCACCCCTCCACCAGAGTGCTATGCTGTAGGAACCCTTGTGCTGTCACTGAGGGTGTAATGTGTGCGCTGCTCTCCTCAGTCACTCCAGCGTGGACATGCAGTCTCAGGAAGCCTACGAGCTGGCGGTGAGCGGGGAGCTGGGTCCCCAGGGGAAGTCCCCCCCCATCCTGACCGGCCTGCGGGTCACAGCCTTCCAGCCTCCGTTCTTCACCTTGGGTGAGTATCTACCATTGAATCATGTGTTTAGTATTAACCCTTTGAGTGCCAAAAATCGTTTTTTGTTCCCATGCGTTGTGTCAAAAAACGATTTTTTTCGTTTTTAGCTTTTTGTTTTTAATTACGAAAATAGACACTCTAACACACATTGTGTGTGAATTTGGGAACTCTATGATGTACAGAACTGACCTTAGCCTGGCTCTCTAACCTTAGCCTGGCTCTCTAACCTTAGCCTGGCTCTCTAACCTTAGCCTGGCTCTCTAACCTTAGCCTGGCACCCCTAAGTTAGTCCCATCCGATCTCACTGAGGCTAACATTCAGCCAGGTGTGACCCCAGAACCCTGGACTGAGAGCAGGTTTAGAACGAGACCCAGAGGTATCTGTCCTCTGGTTCTAGAGCTGCAGTGTCTGAACGAGACCCAGAGGTATCTGTCCTCTGGTTCTAGAGCTGCAGTGTCTGAACGAGACCCAGAGGTATCTGTCCTCTGGTTCTAGAGCTGCAGTGTCTGAACGAGACCCAGAGGTATCTGTCCTCTGGTTCTAGAGCTGCAGTGTCTGAACGAGACCCAGAGGTATCTGTCCTCTGGTTCTAGAGCTGCAGTGTCTGAACGAGACCCAGAGGTATCTGTCCTCTGGTTCTAGAGCTGCAGTGTCTGAACGAGACCCAGAGGTACCTGCGTAAGGTGGTGCACGAGATCGGGCTGGAGCTGCGCAGCACGGCGTCCTGCAGGGCGGTGCGGCGGACGCGTGACGGACCCTTCACGGTGGAGCAGGCCCTGAGCCGGGCCCAGTGGACCGCCGCCCAGGTGGCTCTGACCGTCCAGCGCTACAAGACCTCCAGGAGACAGAGCAGAGCACCGCCCGCCGTCTGTCCAGCAGAGTCCAGCTCTGTGCAGTGAAGACAGACGGACACGAAGCCTCTCTGGATCAGTGCTGGACCTGTATAGCGGGCGCGGTTATTATTTTTCTTTGTTTGTGATGAAGCTTGAAAGTTGATTTTGTAATGTTAGCCAATTTATAAATGTCTACCACTTTGGCATGTGTCAGGTATATGGATATCGTTTGGTTTAACAACTTTCCTGGGTTAGCCTCAATTTACAGAATCCATAATTACATAATCATAATTACTTTCTTGACCTGATCTTAAAGTGAAGTATTTTCAGTGTTTCCCACAGACCAGGTAGCAATGTGTGGTGCCCCCATTATTAATTTTTAGGCCCTCATCTTCAATTTGTCGGGGGTGGGGGGCGGGGCAAGCGAGGGCTGTCTCTTCTCAGTTTTCGCCCCCGAACAGCGCCACACAATGTTGGGGGGATGGTCTATGTGTGGGGAAACACTGATTTTTCTTTTACTCAGTAGAGGGCCCCCTATTTTACACCATGGTGTGAGTGTGATGAGCCACTCAAAGCTGTTTCAAACTCCCTGTGACTTGGTGACATCACAGTGGGAGTGGCCTCCTAGATGGACGACCCGTCGATGAGCCCTTCATTGCTCCAGTCCACCGGGCAGGCTGGTACATCGAGGTAGCCCAGATACCATGGGGAATGGTTTAGAAACCGCTAATCACAATCGCTAATCACACTGCTTAACCAATAGGGCTCCTTCAAAACAACTTCATAGACCCTGCACTCGTGCCCAGATGGGTGCTGGCTTGGCCCATCTTAGGAAGGCTGTTTGGAGGTGTCCAGTGGGGATCCCAGAAAGCAGTCAGAACATGATGTTGAGGAAGGCCCGTGGTGCATGTGGCCGTATGAACAGGGGACCGGTGGAGCTGATTTCACACTGATGAGGGATCATTTCCATTAAATTATCCATACAGTCATTTGCCCTGGAACATTTGCATATTTATTTATATTAAGCAGTAAGTTACATACAATCATACATTGTCCTAACTGCTATAAATTAAGCATTCAACATTAATGGATTCATGTAAAAAAAAACCAATCAAATGCGTTGAGGCATGGACATGGGTTCAAACTAAATAATCCACGTTGAACCCACTGCTGCCCTCTAGCGGAGAGTGGGCCTTGTTACAACTCGAGGAGAAGTCAGCTTCTATTTTCTATCAGGCAGGCGGTTCATGCAGGATGGAAATGAAATGGACTCTTTGCTCCAATGTAGACTGTTCCTCATTTACATCCACCGTTTGCACGATGTAGAATGTACGCGCATTCTCAGGTTATGGGTATGAATGCCTCATTTGCAGCCAATCGCAATGGCAAGCCAACAAATACAACTCAATCTGAGAATGACCTTAAGGTAAATTACTGTAATTATCTTCCCTCTAACATCTAATTGATTTCCCCATTAAGTGATTATCTAAAATAAAACATTTAAAAGTGTATAATTAATAATTATACACATAATATATTATGTTGAAACTAGTCCAGAATCAGGGTTCCACATGTCACAACAGCATGATGTTTATCACAGCTTCCTTAGCAACAACCTCTTTTCGGTTGTTGTTGTTGCAGAACAAGGTCTTCCTCTATTTTGTGGTAGTTCTCAGTCAGCTTCCTGGTATTTTCAGAAAAGTACAAAACTATTAGTTACAGCCCACATAAGAAGCCATGCTGTATGTCTGAAGATGTTGGCTGTGGGTTAAACTGAGGATCAAAAAACAACCTCACCTTGCGAGAGATTCAACGCTGGAAACAACGTGTTCACCGGTGGCAGCACTGCACTCATGGAAATCAATATTATATTCCTGTAAGGAGGAAATTGAATGCATTGAACTTACATTTGAACATGTTATTAGTATAACACAATGGAACAGACCCGTGCTAAACAACATTTCTACACAGAGGGGCTGATTCACATTGTTGCAGTTGATTTAGCAATTGATGCAATTAAATTGCATCGATGCACGTTTGAAAATCATACTATCATACTATTTAATGTCTGTGTTTATACAGACGGCTGTAAGCTCCCTACTGTACCTTAGCGAGGAGTTCTCCCTCCGACAGGGTGACCTGCCGTCCTGCACGATCACTTTTGTTACCAAGCACCAACATGATGGCCTCTTCTCCAGCACCCTCCTGCAGAGGGCAGAATTTATTGAAGATTTTGCCATCCATTCAACTTATCTGTACAATAAAGGGAATGTATTTTCCAGGAATGATCTGCCCTTTTCTAAAGCATTTTGCAATTTGATTTGAATGCTACTCGTTATGACCTCTGTCTTCATACAGCTGATGAAGATGGAACAGCCTCAGCTGAGGTCCACTAAAGGTTGAATGACCGCAGGTCAAAGGGGTCAGCAATTGTTAGCTAGGAACTGTGGTCATTTATGTCACAATCAATGATGTTTTAATGCCACACCCCAATTGAGAAAAACCCAAATTAATCTTGTTAAGGGTTGTATCAGCGATTCTAGACCGAAACATAAATGATCCCATTCGTCTGATCTTCCCTCACGATCATTTATGTTTCGGCCTAGAATCTCTGATACAACCTTTAAGTTAATTTTGTCCTGAAAAACTTTGAATTCAAAATGGCAAAATGGTCAAATAGATTTGTCCAGACGGATATCATAGTTCTTGAGGCAGATCTGTTCATCACAAGGAGACATGTGGTCCAATCTTCATGACGCTCAAAGGAGTCAGGAGATATAACTCATTTACAGATGACTGCTTTACGAAACCATTGAGCCAATCAGTGCACATCTCTTCCCTGGGCCATCTTTAGTCACCTTCCACCACGGGGGAAGTTTCACACAGAGGGAGTTGGTGGTTATATTCAAACAAACAATAACAACAGGATGCAGGATTGGCCCCCTACCGAATTTACAATAGGTGCCTGCATGACACATAATACGACAGAACAATAGTGTGGACCACACTTATAATACATATTTATATTTAGTTCTAACCTTTATTTCATTTAAAATGTTTCCCTGATCCACAATACAGAAGACACAACTAAATCATTAGTCGTACCTGTAATCATTACGTCACGCTGTTAACAGCGTTAGTCCTACCTGTATACAGCTTCACACTGTAGACAGTGTGAGGCGTACCTGTATACAGTGTTAGAGTCCTACCTGTACAGCTTCACACTGTACAGTGTTAGAGTCCTACCTGTATACAGTGTTAGTCGTACCTGTATACAGTGTTAGTCGTATCTATATACAGTGTTAGTCGTACCTGTATACAGTGTTAGAGTCGTACCTGTATACAGTGTTAGTCGTACCTGTATACAGTGTTAGTCGTACCTGTATACAGTGTTAGTCGTACCTGTATACAGTGTTAGTCGTACCTGTATACAGTGTTAGAGTTGTACCTGTATACTGTGTTAGTCGTACCTGTATACAGTGTTAGAATCGTACCTGTATACAGTGTTAGTAGTACCTGTATACAGCTGATCCAGGATCTGACGTCAGTGAAGCTCACGGAGGAAGTGATGTCATACATCAGCAGAAACGCCTGGCCTTTATGAAAGATCTGTTTCGACAAGCTGTGAAACCTTTTCAGGACAAGCAACAATGTAACAGTATTTTAGAGAACATTCTAGCATAGATTACTTTAATAATCATTAACATTATTCAATGTTCACATTATTAACAATTTAATATATATTTTTTTTTTTTTCTTAATAAAACTGCAAGACTTTATTTAGTGAATTTGTTTATGGCCATAATCCAGTTAGACTCCTGAGGCGAGCCCACTTTAGTTCAACACTTCTTTTGTAGGGTTAGGTAAAATGTGAATAGATTATATATATATAATATTATAATATTATAATATATAATATTATATATATATTATATATAGATAGCATATTCCTATGAGGTGAGGGTTGATATACAGTACCGCTCCTGTCCGGCTGTATCCCAGAACCGAAGCATCACTTCCCTCCCATCCACTGGTAATGCATGCATGCATGTATCAATGCCTGAAAGGAAAACAAGGAATGGACATTAGTACATTTCAGAATCATGTACCTCTGGTCAGCGTGGTAGTAGTTATAACACTGTTACCAATCGAGGCGCTGAAATCAGGAGAAAACGACCCGGTTTGAATCCTCTTCATGAACGAGGTCTTCCCCACGTTGCTACTCCCGACCAACACCACGTTGAAGCAGGCGGCTCTGCGCTCAGACTTATCTGCAGAAAAGGGACATTGTATGATGGGGCTCCAGATTAACAATAGATTAACTTTTTTTTACGGTTTATCATTTCAGGTTTAACAATACCATAATGTTCATTTCATTGAGTGGTCAATGTCTTTTAGATGCGTGTATAGCTTTTATATAGCAGCCATTCAATGTTTAGTTTTTACTTACCAAAGGTAAGGGTTGCAGAACCAGTCGTCTGCTGACTGAATACGACAGAATGACAGAACAACAGAATGTTAACTCTGTATCTCTTTCTAAGTAGTGTAATAAACGATTGACAAAGTGCAATATGCATAAACATACAAAGATATACCGCGTTTGACGACTTGCCTTAGTGGTTCTGCAGGTTGCGGGTGATCTCCAAAGGTCCTGGCTCCATGGTCTGGACTCTTAGGTGGATAGTCATGGTAGTGCTGTCCCCTGGACTTCCGTTGAGAACCTAGTTTCCTTCTTCTACCCTCAACATGTAAGGCGATAGGGAGAGCACTTAAGGCTGTGTTCACTGGTTTTACACCGGCCTCAGAACTCCTCTCTCCATTCTGCTCTGTCTCTTCATCGTTGTTTACTTTCATTGTGAATATTTTCTTATCTTCTGAGACCTCACTGTCCACCTGCTGCTTCTCCCTGGTGTTCTCTTCAGTCGTCGACCGGTGCGTCTCACCGGCTGTCTGCTTTGGTTCCTCCTCATTAGTCGCAACCTTCTCAGCAGCTCCTTCGTTTTCTTTACGAATCTGAATCTGGGGAACTTCAGAAATGTTCTCTGATAACACTGCCTCTTTTTCTCTCTCTTGGTCCTCTGTTGTGGGTGCTTCTTCTGAACCTTTGTGTGACCCTGTTGCACTACTTTTAGTCCAGCGAGATGAGCCCATCTTTCTTCTCCTCAAAATATGTTTGTCGTCGTCTTTAACACGCAGGAGGGACCCTTGATTCCCTTGACCGCTAAGTTGACCTAAATGTGACGAATGTGCAGTTGGATGTTGGCCTGCAGTGTCCATCTCGTCGTCATTATCCCTGATGTCAGAAACTGGAGCAAACAGGGTTGAGCTGTTAATGTCCAGGCTGTGAGGAGTATTCTCCTTTGACAAAGAGTTCTGGACACGCATGGGGAAATCCACACCTGGTGGCCTGGTGTCGTTCCCCTGTGGCTCAGCAGTCCTGCACGGCTCCTCCTCGTCGTATGGATGCAACATTTGTTCAGAGATTTCCTGGTTGCTTCCTTCTGCCATTGTTTGGGACAGTGGGATTTGAATCACTTCCATCTTTTCTACAATTTCACCTTTTTCCTCAGATTCATCCTCTTTTCTGTCATCTACATCACCAAGGGAAATGTCTGAGGACACGTTAATATTACCCCCTGTATATATCTCTTTGCGTGCTCCATCTATTATGTCCTCACTAACTGTTTCCTTGATCTCTGATTGAGGTGATATTAACAAAAGACAATCGGCTTTGTCTGTGGAAGTTCCCCCCTCAAGTGACTCTGAATCACATTTCATCTCAACTTTCAACTCTGTTTCAAAAGACTCATTGGTTTTGTTAAGATCTGCAGAAAAGTCTGATTCTACTATTCCTCCTGACTGATCTCCACCTTCACCCTGATTACCAAGCCTGCGACTGGAACCCATCCTCCTCTTCTTCCTGGAGGATTTCTTATCTGAATCCCCGTCCTGCTGTTGGGTGAATGACACCTCAGTCTGTTTGACATCTTTATCTAAACCTGAACCATCTACTGCTGTACCATCGCTGTTAACCTGAATCAAGTATTCCTGACTTTCAGCAGTAGTTCCTGGTGAGAAGGAGACGGACAAATCATTGGAATCCTCTTTTCTAAATTCCCTTTCCTGTTCTTTATGTATTGTACTGTCTGATAATTGCTGTGGACTATTAGACGGTTCGTCTGTGAGGGGCGGACGAGGAGATGACGAGATAGAGAAATCTCCACTGCGCTGAGCGACTTCTGGAGCCATGTTGTCATCCCCCGGTTTTGACATTGCCTGCTTTGTTTTTTGGCAGCTTTCATCAGGCGACATCCCCATTTCTGACCGGCTCATGTCTACATTCTCAGTTCTGTCGTTTCCAACCATGTCCTCTTTTTGAGGTGTAGAGGGTTTGGGTGAAACACTCTGGGACTGGTTAGCGTGTGCCTCTATCTCAAATGTGGTTGGTGGATCGAGCAAGCTTCCACATTTTCCACTCTCATATTCCAAGTCCTCGCTTGTTTCATGCAGTGATTCAGAAATGGGTACCTTGAAATCAAGTTGGTTTCCATGTTCAGAATCATTGGGATTAACCGAGTCCGTGTCTACGGTCATGGAGCTAGGGTCTGTTTGGGTTTCTGCTCTCACATCATGCTCCAATAGTGAAGTTCTGTCTAGCCGTCGACGGGATGAACCCATCCGTACTTTTCTTGAGCTCTGATTGGACATTGCATTTCTTCTTACCTAAATCATTTGAAGTACACTATTAGCCGTGCGAGATCGACCCATTTAAATGCCCTTTCAGAAACTACTCACTAATGCAAACATCTGGATAGACCAACTCTAGACTTCCGGATAGTGTTGGGTTTAATCACCAGTTAATCAAATTGAGGTTGCAAATTAAGATAACTCACCGACACCAATGTTCACAGGCTCATGGCATGAAGTCAACTGCACTGACAACTTCAGCAGTGCATTAACTGAGGAAGTATCTTGCAAGTGTGCTCATCCATTTCCTGTGTGGTTAAGACATGAGTCTCCTTGCATTTTCAACTAGATTGATTCTAAAATAAGTTTATGTAGGACACAAGTTATTTCCAACTGAATTAAACTTTTATTGAACTGAGCAATTCCATCAAGACCACCTCTTAAACGTCATGGAATAGGGTAGCAAAAGCAGTTTGGATCAATGTTTTGATTAAATGATTGGGTAAATGCAAAACTGAATAAACAAAGACAACTTCAGACAGATGACCGTGGTGCCCTCTAATGGGCGCAGCAGGCAAGTGGTTCAACTCAGCACTCCATTATACAGTACTTTAACTATTTAGGGGCTTGCTGCTTGTGGAATTCCACATTTAAGATGCATGAGAATAATTACACACAAACCGTATTGGTAATTCAGAGTCAATCAGTAAAAGATAGCCAGAAACAAATTAAAAACATCAAATAACCTTTAATTCATCAGTTAAACTAATGCAAACAAAAACAAGGGATGACCATGGAAAGTGAAATCCCAAGATGACATCTCTACATGCAGGGAAGGACAGTAATAACTTTGTTTTTGCAATGATTAAGGAACAAAAGAAAAAAGGTTCTCACGCATTAAGGTGTTTAGAATCAACTCTTGAATGTTGAAGGAAAAAAAAAATCCTGAAGTTGAAAAAGCCAATTTAAACAGATTGTTAATTGGATAGTTTGTCCACCTAGAACAACATGAAGTGACCAATAAAATGAATTAAAAAAAAATGCCTGTATAAAAAGTTGAATCCCAACGACAAGATCAAAGAAGCTCAAGTCTTTCCTTCCTCCTTTTACTTCCTGTCATTCGACCTGGAGCGACTACAAACACAAGAGAACATCCAATTATTATAAATCCATAGCAGCGATATTCAGTAAACTCACTGCTAGCACAGCTTACCTCCTAGAGCGTGAGAATGATCTTGAAGGCTTATGGTTCCTTTCTCTGGACAGAGACCTATCTCTGCGTCTGTCTCTCGACACAGACCTGAGGAAAGAACAACGGTCAGTCATGTGCAACGTCACCATTTCTGTATGATTGGAAGCTAAAAAAAGTGCCTCATTTCCATTCACTATGGATTAGAAATGCGACCAGTAAAATAAGGTGTTCACCTGCTGCGGCTGCGGCTGAAGCTGCGCCTCCTAGGTGATCTAAGTAGAAGGTTAGATGAGAAAACAGGATTTGGGGAGTTAGACGGCGTCTCGCTACACAGAAAACCTCTGGATGTCTGAGAACGAAAAAGGGGCTCCCAAATTAAAAGGTTGCGACTGCTGCATCTTGACTGAAATGCATACTGTTTCTTATTCCTTCTCTCTAACAACCCGTGGAACCAGGTAATCAAACAGAAAGGGAGCTGGTGGGCATCCTTATCAGGGCTTGATATTAACATCTGACAATCAGCGCTTCCATGATAACAAATCTCACCTGTCAAGTCAAGATGCATTAAGATCTGAATTCAATAAAGGTATTGGACCTTTTCCAAATGTTTGCAGTGTACACCTTTATAAGTTAGGATAAAGGGATACAACCAGGTTCAAACTCAGAAAGACCTATTGCATTCATAGGTTGAGACTGTAAAAGCCATGGCATTTTACAGTCTAAATCTTAAAAATAAATCTCAGCCTATAAGAAAAGATGCGGGGTTCAATCTGACTGGTTAAATATTGATGGCCAACATTTCCGTAGCCTCATTTTAACAACAAAAGCTGTTACATTTTAAACTATGGGAAAGGACTAACAAATGAAATAACTGCTGATGGCCATCGACGGTCTTAAAGCCCCTGTAAGCATTAGAACTACAAAGAGCAGGATAAAAGAAACTTACTATTTTTGGGGGATTTGGACAAGATAGAAATGACGCAAGGAGGCCAGACTGAAGGTGAGGGAGGGCGAATTGCAGAGGCTTTGCCACGTGATGCGAGTGTTGGCGATATGAAGTGCAGGGCTGGTTGTCGAGGGGATAGCTGGAGATTGTCCCTGCCTTTTAGGGAGTGTAAGCCATGGGCTGTTCCCGTAGGTAGAAGTATTCGGTATAGGACAAAAAAAATAAAGATGCCGATTGGTCGATAATGTGTGTTGGGCCGCTGGTGACTGAGTAAAGGTTGGAGGAAGGAGGAGGAGGATGCTGCTGGGAACCGCATGCTCAGGAACCATAAGGTTGGCGGAACCTGCAGGCCGGCGGTGCGCCTGGCTCAGGTGAAAACACCAGCCAGGCTGACTGGGAGACGGTGGTCAGCAGTCACATGATGCTGAAAGAGGACTAGTTGACTGACTCAGGGGGTGGTGAGAAGCGTGGTGGTGACTCTGCAATGGGGTTCAGTTTTATTAATATAGATGGCAGCTGAACTGAGAACAAAATGTACATGTGTAGAAGAGTAGATATTAAGGTTACCTCATGCCAATAATACAATTGCCTCAGGTTGCCTTTTAAAAAGCTTATTGTTGGTTTTAAAGTAATCTTTGCCATTTAAAACGCCGGTTACAGCATTGACATCACGTTCATCTTTTGGTCGGCCTTTAAAGTGCACACTGTAGATTTAAGTGCCATATAGTGGAATGGACTTGGCAGAAATAGTTTAATTAGTAAAGAATCTGTTCAGGTCTGAATTTCATCGTCTTCGTTACCATAGCCATTTATATGTACATAGGGAGCTGGTCGTCTTCCACAGAGCACGCCATGAGTAGACCACAGCGCATAAACTGCTCTAGAGGACACGATTTTAATTTAGGATTATGAATCCCATGACTACCCGATGCTGTGGTACTGGCCATCAACACGCAACCCTAGCTTCACTTCAGTCATTAGAGAGAGGTTAGGGGGGTATTCAGTGGGTTGAAATCTGCCACCACCCAGCTAGAGGACACTTAATCCTAAACACTGCCCCTTTAAAAACGGCCTTGAAACGTTGATCAAATGTTAGCAATGTGAAAAACATTGATAACATACTAATTATACAAGTATTTCTCAAAGGTATTTACAAATAAGTCTGATTTGGGTCCATTTATAATCTTTTTTTTTATCCAGGCATTACTATGTTTTGTGGCAACCAGATATACGACAACGTAGACTCTGAAAACAAATTAATAATAGTTTTTACCCGCTGGTGGAAGTCAGCTGACTTTAAACAGCCAGTCTTGTGATCAGACTGGGTACCATGGAGAGATGAGCAGGCAATAGTTCATGTAGGGTACTGTGATACGTCTTGATACGTGACAACATGGGACAAGTATTAGAGTGCGCTTCAGGCGGGGAATACTCTACCTGCGTCGCACGGGCGGACTGCGCCGCCGGTTGTCATCCCGCGGACGGCGGCTCCAAGATGGCGGCGGCCCACGGCTCCTGGAGCGCTTCTCCCCATTGGACAGCTCCACGCGGACTCTGCAGCCACACATAGTCCTGAAACACAACACACGGTCAGCGGAG
>OMLJ01103377.1:0-12537 GCA_900302595.1 Gadiculus argenteus
ATACTTGTATATGTATATGTATAATATATGTACATATACATATACTGTATTATACAAACCTATGAAATGTTCTATTTTGTCTTTATTATTTTGTCAGAAATAATACAAAATCACAAAAAAAATCTTCTGGGGGAGGATGACCCCCCTACAGGGGTTTGGTTTACAAACTTTCAGCCCCACCTAAAACAAAATTCACCAGCCGCCACTGATTATGATGCATTCTCATTTTAGGCAAAGTATAAGACAATACTTTCTTAACAGTATAATTGTAACCATGAATAAGTCGTTCAAGTAACAATATTCAAATACTAACATTGTTGGGTAAGACAGAATTTGGTTTTATTCTGAATCCAGTGAAACAGATTGGTGGTTTTAGCTGATATAAAAACTTTCAGGTGTTTATATATGTTTATGTTTAAGTATTTGGCAGACGCTTTTATCCAAAGCGACATACATAAAAAATACTTTTCAGGTGTTTATATATGTTTATGTTTAAGTATTTGGCAGACGCTTTTATCCAAAGCGACATACATAAAAAATACATATAAAACAATCACTGTAAACATTATAATCATTTAAGGGAAGAATGTAATACAAAATATCAATACAAAGTGTCAAGACAGAATAAACTCTCTGCTGCTGCAGCAACAGAGATACAGTCTATAGGTCCCTAAGATATATAGATATCTAATGTATTCATACATTGTTTATGTAGGATATACGTATGTATATATAACCTAATCATATTGTTTCTTCAACTTAAAAATAGCTGACCGTTTTTTTCCCCTTCTCTGGGATTATATACCCAGTTTTGATCTCGGACGTCTGGTCACTTATAGCATATAATAATATTAGACCACTGTTAATCCAACTATGAATAATAAAACACGCCAAAACATGTGTCCTTTATCATAGCTACACGTATGACAAAAACGTGTGAAAATCAGTGGCGTTCAGTGAGGTAAGATTAATTAAATGCGCTGACAGTTCATTGCTCCTGTCAAACGAATGACACTGAGTGGAGCGGATCACCACTCCAAGATGGCGGCCCCGTGACTCGTCGGCGCCAGTAGGCAGCAGCGGTAGATGCTCAGTCTACTGAAAAGATGTCTATGGTGGAAACGCGACACGTAACCGACCTGAGCAATACCGCTCCCTCCCTACCCGCACCGCAGCGACCCGCACCCCGCGGTGGAAACGAGGCATATTACACAAAACAGAGCGAACCCCGCTACACGGGCAGCTAGTGGATCGTGACGAAAGATCAGATGAACGTGATCATTTATGTTTCGGCCTACCATTGCTGATACAACCTTTAAGGACAAAGACATTTATTTTTTTTGAAGGCAAAATTCTGAAAGATATTGAGTGGGACAAACGTAAATTGTAAAGGAAAATAATTAACATGTAACCATTCCAATGACCACTGTGGTGGGAATTTGGCCCACTTCAATCGTTGCCGTCAAAACTAGGAATAAAGAGTAATCCAAATGTATAACAATTAAGCAAAAATAACGCAATCATACAAACATAATATAATTTGAGGCCTCAGATGGGAGGTCGCCCTGCGTTTCTCCAAGAGCTCCGCAAGGTGCTCCAATGCGTTGGCAAAAGCAAGGACTTCTGACACTAGCAGATAGGTCTCAGGATGCTCAGAACAGCTCTGCTTGACGATTCAGAGTTCAGAAATAGCAACATGTAGGCCCTACTCGTGTATTAGTTTTTAAAATCGGTTTAACCAGTTTTATATAAAGTCTATGTGCCTATGTTAGCCACACTGAAGCTTCATTGGCAACGCAGTTCAGTGTGTTCCAGATGCCTTGTATACCACCCGCACGAGTTGCTCTTGTGACATAATTTCTTGCACCTTCCTGTTCGTCTTTGTGATCGTGTCATGTCATTGGCTAGTCAGTTATTGTTAGCTACATTAGCCTCTTTAGCAAACCTGGTCGAAAACAAACACCACAACTTTACATTGTATTTTACACACAGCAAGACCGTGCAATGCATACATTGGTGACGGGATTAAAGCAGCAATGTACTCAAGTGTGTAAGAGCTTTTAACATTTACATGTCGCACAAGGGGAATCTTAACCCATTCTAAATATTTTGAAACGCAAGATGTTGAATTGCATTTTTGTTAGGCAATTGTTACTGTATGGGTACTTTAATTGTGGGAAATGTAATTGTGTAGAAACATTGGCCAAACGATGGCTCTATTGTAGAGTTGAGTGCCGCTGCCCGACCGTCTCCCACGCCTCCGCTAGAAGGAACCTTACGATTGCGTCATTGCTGTAATGCAGACCGTGAATATCTGAATACCCAATATCTTGTCAATTAAATAAAGAACTTTAAACCGAAGAACAAAACTAAGCATTTAATTATTCTTAAGAACCCATAAACAAGCACTGACTAGGTAAAAGATTTTCGTTAAACAAATCTATACAGTGAGATATGTTCTATCTGCTCTGTTCACAACTTGAGTTTGCTGGCAGACAGTGTCTTCTTCTTCTTTTTGGCTGTCTGTCCCTTGGAGTCTTTGATCTGACTCCTCACCTGGTCCTGCAACTGCGAGAAGAAAGCCTGGGAGGATCGCAACGCCTTGTCCTTCCCCTCATCCTGGAACACACAACAGTAACAATTAGCTCTCTTGCCATACACTGCCAGTGGACTAAACATAGCTTATGGTGCTATCCATTTGTATGGTACACCGGTACACCTTTAGTCACCTAACATTGATTGGGCTAATTTGGACGGGTACAATTTGGGGTTGCATTTTCAGTTAATTGTTATACTGCTCCCTATAGCCCGATATGGATACAATTTGGAGAGGTTCATCTTGACCCATGTGCCTTTGAATGTACCTAGTTTGATTATGATTGGTTTAAGGTAACCCTGCCTTTTGGCTTTTAAATGTGGATGATTTTAAGCATCTTAAGCCTCTGGCGGCCATGTTGTTTTGTCAATTGACTTCATCCATAGTCCTGCTCAAATCAATCATTCCATCTATAAACTGGTGATTTTAGTCACTCCCGCCACTCCCATTTCGATGCCGCGCCCTAATTGCAAATTTGTGGACTTCATCTTGTTCAGAATTCGATCCTGAACAACTTTTGTATTGGGCTTAAAATCCTAAGTGTCAATCTTGATGTTATAAGCATTTAAGTCTTTAGGCATTTTAAACCACATCTTTTCAGAAGTCAATGGCTCCTGGGTGCCTGGGATCCTTAGGGAATTTTGTGTTTTTAACCAAATTCAAGATGGCTGTAAATCTGTCCTAAAAAAGTCAGGTCCTTGAGGCAGATTTGTTCACCATGAGGATATGCATGTGTGGGCAAAGTTTCATGACTAAGTCAAAGGGGTCACGAGATATGCTTGTTAAAAGTTTGCATTTTTGGACTATTGCTATAGCGCCACCTTTGGGCCAGTCAGTAATATTTGCTCTGTTAAGCCTTGAATCAGCCTCTACAGCTGTAGAAAGTTTCATAAAAAGTGTGCGAGCAGTTTAGGCTGTGTAAGTCAAACACACTTCGTGCTTGGCACCCTAATCTCTTTACGGGTGCCATTTTTGTTGTCGAGTCATACGGTTGGTCTCACTGAACTCGCCCTACTTTCAGAATAGCGAGTGGGACCGACCAAAAGTTCCTCCGTGAAATACTGCAAGAAAGCTGGGAGATTTACACCTTATGCATACCATACAAATGGATAGCACCATTAGCATTTATCACACGGACACACACTAAAGATAATATAACCACCACCAAACCGATCATGAACCCCCTCAGAGATAGTACAACCACCGTCAAAAACAAACTAACCTTGAGTATGGTTGCCTTCCCACCCATGGTGATCTTCTTAAGCTTGTCGGCCACCTGGGTCTTGGACAGCTTCTTGTTACCCTCGATGCCGCTCGCGTCTTTCAGTTTCTGTTGTCTCTCCTTCTCCTTGATCCTCACGTGCTTCACCTTCTTCATCTTACGTCTTTGCCGTTTCTTGTCAGTCGTTGTCTTCTCCAAGTCTCCCAGCACATCTCCTGCTTTGTTCTTCTCCTGAGGTCAAAGGAGCAGGTTATTTTCATTGAGTGTCGCATAGCACTAGTGCGTCCCAGTAAGACTCCTTTATGAGACCTCAATCCTTTCTTTTTAGGGGCTTTTTATGCCTTTATGGACTGGAGAGTTGATGGAGAAAGGACAGTAGGTTGAAGAAGAGGATGAATGTCATGTAACCAGAGGTGTCAAGTAACGAAGTACAAATACTTTACCTTACTTAAGTAGAATTTTTGAGTATCTATACTTTTCTGGAGTTATTATTTTTTGCCAACTTTTTACTTCTACTTACATTTTCACGTGATCTCAACAGCCTCGTTACTTGTATTTCCTTTCCTTTTTTTCATTGTTTAGAAACATAGTGAATTTGATTGGATGAGAAGTATCAACATACACCATTCCGACTCACTATTGGTCTGTACGCGATCTATCACCCCTGCACGTTACACATCACGTCACACGCAAGCAAGCTCTGAAGCAGTGGTTCTACTATGGAGTTGTAGTTCAAGGTTTGCATTGCGAATTGAAGCTGCAGTGTTGCACAGACCCGTGATCCGTACGGATCAACCCTCATGGTTCGGGACGCACGTGATTCACGGGTCGACTGACAAAAACAAAAACAAAAAGTTGTGTGTTTCGATTACCTTTATACTTTTTTCATAATCCCAGTTTAAGTTCCATGTCGGTTTTGTTTTCAGTTACGCTGAGGCAGTAGTGCCGAGTACAGGCAGTGTTGCCAGATTGGGTTTTGTTGCCGCTCAATTTGACTACTTTTTAGGAGGCACAGGCAGCACTGCCAGATTACTTTTAATCACGTTAGGCTGGAAAAAGCATTAGGCAAGTACATTCAATTTCGGCTGGTTTTAACTGACAGGATTATTATAATTCTTTCTACAAACAATCAAATCAATCAATATCATACCTTTCATTTGGCATATCGTTTGTGCAGCTTGTAACATCCTGAGTTAAGTGTTTCTTTTATGTGGACACAAGCTATTTCTATTTTATTTACTATCCATGTTTTAAAAGGAATGCAGTTTGCAAGGTTTTTTTTAATATTAAAATATTTAATTTATACATTGAATTATTAATTATTATTTTATGTGGACAATAATTTTTTTTACAAATATTTACTATGCTTAAAGGGAGCAGGATTATTACCTTATTTTTCACTTTAATTTTGTTTTTAATTTTTTTGTCTTGTTATCTTTTTTGTTGTTGTTGATCCGAAAATAATCCAACCCGTGACAAAAACCGTGACCCGATCCGAACCATGAGTTTTGTTATCCGTTGCACCCCTAATTTGCATTATACTAAAATGCATTAATTTTCATTGGGCATGTATGAGGCTGAAACAGGTAGCCAAGTGCCTCCCAAATGTTTCAACATTAACATTTTAACATAACATTAGTCCTTAAGGCCTTTAGATAGATGTTTTCTGGGGGGAGGTGTAGTGCCTATAGGCCCCTGTGGCGTCGGGCCTATAACATTTGATGGGTTTTTTTTTCCTTTACTTTTACTTTTTTACTTTAAGTAGTTTTGAAGCCAGTACTTTTACACTTCTACTTAAGTAAAAAGCTTGAGTTGATACTTCATCTTCTACAAAAATATTTTGAAACCCTAGTATCTGTACTTCTACTTGGGTAATGAATGTGAATACTTTTGACAGCTCTTCATATAACATAGTGGGAATCAAACCTGGCTTGCTACTAGGTCTATTTCCTGCGCAGAACCCCCTGGGCAAACTCAAACTTTTTAAATAATCTTCTGAATCAAAAGTGCAAAACAAATATCTACAGCTGTGGCGTAAGGTTGGGAAACACTGACAGAGCTACGGAGCAACCTACTTTGACTTCCTCTGGGGCAAGGAGTGTAGCGTCGCTAACACCAACGGGAGCTACCTCCTCCATGGAGATGGAGGGGAGGTTGGACACCACCTTGATCTCTGGAACAGCCTGGGAGAACATAGGAAGTGAAGCGTGGGTTTGGCATCTCATTAACACCAGGCCTGGAAGATCATTCCAGGCCATTTTAGGGTCAAGCGCTACACTATTGCTTGCCTCTATTCTCGAAGCCCCCCTCTGCTAAACATTGTTTAGTGAGAAACTGTCGTAATTACTGGTTTAGGAGTGAAGTGGAAGTTGGAGAGGGCGTCCAGTTTCAGAAAGAGCGTGTCCATCATCTTTTTGATTTCTACATTGGCTGGGTTCTCCTCCACCACGCTATTTTTCTGAAAATAGAAAAAAACAAAGACAACATTTAAAAATATTCTACAAGGCATGGAAAAAAGGGACATGGCAGTGAAATGGGATATTTCTTAAAGGGACATTGCAATTTTCACATTAATCTATTGAAAGTCTGTCATTTGTAGTCAAAATGTAACATACATTTCTATTTTAGTGCCTTCTTGTCCAAGAAAAGTAACCAGAGCCTGAACTCTAACACTTCCTTCTTTAAATTATGTAAAAATCATCATATGACATCATTTAAAGAAGGAAGTGTTAGAGGTAAATACAGATATCTCCCATCTCTGGGGAAAATGAGGGAATGATGCACGACCATTCAAAAATATGACTTGGTTTCTAGCAATACAAAGCTTAATGCAAATGGGTGGAGTATCCCTTTAAAGTATTTGTTTGCAAAGACCCCAGATTATTGTTGACACTGTCTATAAAACACACACTGGACTTTCATTTTAAACTTCAGATGTATCATTTTATGGGCATATCTGCACATTTTATTAATTTAGACTTGAGGGGGAACCACCTGCGTTTGCTTGATGAACTCTTGTTCATAGATCTGCGCCAGGCTCAGCTTGCTCTTCTCATGGTCAAGAGTCAACCTCTTCTTGTATCGGAAGGCCTCCTCCTTAGGCTTCTCCTTCCTCACAACATCGTCAAACACCTGTCAAGTCCAAGGCAGATGAATTCCATCAGGAGCATTAAAACCACATGAAGACCAGCATATTCAAATAGCATGTAGTCATTGTTCTACCAACACTGTTTTCATATTATTGTGGGGGGAAGAAAATACTAACATTTCATCTCTGTTTCTTATGGTTACTCTGCACTGGTGGCTTTTTTAACTAGCAGCCCTATTCCTTTTATTGTGGTTACTCCAATGTTGATGTTATGCTTTGCTCGTTCTCAATGTCACTTGTAGGTAGTGCTGGGTATTATGGTCTAAAAATAAAATCAGATTTTTTCACACCATACCAAAATTAACATTTTAATCAATTTAATAAATAAAAATAAAATAAATTGAACTTAATCAAAAAACAACAATTAATCGCCCAGCTCTACTTGTAAGTCCCTTTCAATAAAAACTGTGACTGCTGAACGACACAACATAAATATGATCTCAGTCGTTCTCACCTGATCTTTTATCCTCTGTTTGATGATGTCCTCCAGCTGCAGTGTGGTCTCCTCTGTGATAGCAGGAGCTAAAGGATGGAAAGATTTAAGATTAAACTCCCACAAGTAACAGGACCACCAGTGTAGGATGGCCACGAACAGCCCAGTGAAATCAAGCAGCTTGTATTCTTTGACCCAGCTGGAGGTCCTTGGACACCCTCCATCCTCCAAACGCACCCACCACGAAGAATGAGGGCCTAAAAGTTAATGGGGGCACCACACATTGCTACCTGGTCTGTGGGAAACACTATTATCCAGAAATGTTATGAGACCATTTTGGTGGCTTTATCAATGTATTGATATATTTTCCCAGAAGTGCTCTGAGACCATATTCATGGTGAGACTGCACTTTAAACAATAAAATTGATTGATTGATTGATTGATTGACCCAGTCGGTTCATGCCATGACCCACCTGTGGAGGAGACATTTTTTGGCTCAGGGCCCAATAAATATGATGTGCGATAAAATACAATACATTCTCATCAACATGTCCAAAAAAGAGGGACAATTGAAGTGTCTTATTGAAACATGCATAGAAATTAAACACAAACAAAACAGACATTGCATGCATTTATAGTTTTTTAAAGAACTGTTTTAAAAAAAACATTGTGAGTCCCCCCCCCTTGTTTGAAATCCTGCAAGTGTGGACCTACCCCTCCTGGAAGTTTGGTCGAAGTCTACATTTTCTGTCAGGATGCTGTTCTCAGGGCGGGTCTGAGCCGTGGCCTCGCCTGCTAGCTGCCAAGGTTTGTCTGACAATGCCACCTTCTCCAACTCACTGATCTTCTCAGCCATCTAGGAGAGCAAATACATTTGAAACATTGTATTTTGAAGGATTCTATCCCTATTCCCTGCCAGCCAACTAATGTTGCTTCTCAGTATGTAACGTACCAAACAATAATACTGACCACCAGACCATATTTTTGTAATCTGAATATATCTGATACAAGAAGACAAGCGTGTTTCATGAGGTCATGTTTTCATGGATCAAAGGGTAAAACACATCTAACTCTCCTTACCTTTTGCTGACGTTTCTCAAACGAAGACTTAGGTTCCTCTTTTTCCAAGCTTGACTTCCCACCAAAGATGTCGACGATGTCTTCTCCCTCGCTCTGCTCTTCCTCAGAAAGATTAAAGGTCACCTTTTTTTGACCGTCTGTGGACTGGCTTCCCTCTGCATCCCTAGATACACAATCAATTAGTTACGTGGATTTTGAATTTATAAATTGCTACCATTCCATGTACAGACATAGTAAATATGGATGCACTGATACCAGTACTCTGACTCGATACTGTGATCATGTACTCTTAGAACCAGATACCACTTCACGCAACAAAAGAGCAAATTTGTTTCGTTTTTTAAGCATGGTAATTTGTCTTACATGATTGACAACATAGTCATCTATGCCATTTTATCATAACTAAAATAAGTCCCTAATTAAAAGAAAAGGGGGGTAAAATCCTATGTATTTGCCATTCATTCTGGGAACGCAGGTGGCGTTGTTTTTGGGAAGTGCCTATTCCGGGGCACTCAGATGTCAAGGGTGGACGTGTGGACGTGTGAAGCTCTGCCTGACCAGCAGTTGACTGCTGCGTCTGAGAGAAAGTCAAGCTTTTCAGAAACGTATTTATTTATTTTATTTAATACAAGGGTTAAGATTCCCGGACACCTATAGTATATCGCTATGGTGGGTGTAGCATTCATAGACAAAATCACTCATTATAACGCTCTTACCCAACGACAGTACTAATAAAGTATCACAAATTTGGCATTGGCTATTACCATAGCGATAACACGCCCTGCTTTCCTAGAACTCATCAAAAACACATTTCTTTCAATCTCATAATGTTTGCATTCCCACTGAAACAATGAGTTCACTGGCTCACTGGAAACTTATGGTATCATTAAATACTCATATTTGTACATGGTATCGGCAAATACCCAAATGTAATTGCTTGGTTCTGAGAAAGGGAAAAGGGAAAGGGAAATCGGTGCATCACTAATTGTGAATGTGTGGTAATATCATCCACTACCAGTGTGTAGCACCAACCTGGGTGATGCACGGTTGACAGTGCATAACCAGAACAAAACAGAACCTCAACACACACTGGCTACCACAGTAGAGATGTGAGGAAAGACACAATTACATTAACTATCCATACATTTGCATGGACCTGGTAACATACAGAATAGCTTTGGTATTATAGAGAGCTTTACTCAAATACATTTTCAGATCACTTACTCCGAGTCATTCTCTTCCTCATCTGACTCTTCTTCTCCAACGTCATTGTCCTCCTGCAACTCATCCATGCTGTCCTCATGGGGATCTCCTGTGCCAGGTGCCTCTCCATCCACAGGATCAAAGAAGTCTTTATACTTGAGGTTTCTGGAGCTCTTTAGCTAGAAGCAAAATGAGACAATACTAATTAGGAAGCAAGCAACATATATTACATGTACTTGTGTCATATTTTATTTTTATGGTACAAAATGGAAAACAATAATTGAACTTATTCGAAAACAAAGAGAATCCACATTGTAGGGGAATATACAAGGTCTAAAGTGAAATGGGGAACGATTGACAAAGGACCCCAGATACATACACAACTTTTTTTGGTTTGTTTCTTTGCAGAGATTGGTTTCTCAAAGTTGAACATTTCTCCTTCATTGTCAGAGGCCAAGTCTTGGAAATAGTCTATGCCATCCTCTTTCTCCTTGCCTTCTTGTTTATCCATGTCGTCAAGGAAAGATTCCATCTCTGACAACTTGAAGAACCTGTCGTCTACCTCAGACAGCTCTTGAGGAAATCTTTTCCTCGCCACTACTGCCAGTTTTTTTTTCTGCTCCCGCTTCTCAAATTCATCTGTGTTGAAATCAAAGTCAGAGTCCTCCTCCAAGTCTGAGTCTTGGCGCTTCACAGTTTTCTGTCGTGGCCTCTTCGCAGCCATCTCTTCGGCTTCCTCCTCCTCACCATCATCATCCTCCAACTTCTCTGCTTCTGCATCTTCCTTTCGATCTCCTGCACCCTCTATCTCTTCAATAAGAGTTAACTTGTCATCTTCAGCAGCTTTGTGGATTTTTAGCTCAAAGTGTGTTAACACAATGGTGTTCTGGAGCTCCAGCTCCTGCCAGATCTGCTCCTCGTCAAAGCTGTCAACCACCAGCTCGACAAGTGGGCTGCCTTTACAGTCGGCAGACTCGTTTGTCTTGTTGAGATCATACAGGATCTTGGCTAGCGACGTGAAGTCTGCTGCCACACCATCTTGAAGACTGAAAAGAGAAAACGGTCTTGTTTTAGTGTCTGGATTTCAATGGTGGATTGTTGATGTCAGCAGCCGTGTATAGCACATGCTGTCGTGCCAATACAAACTTACATGATAAAGGTCCCATGGCATGGAAATGTCACTTTATGGAGGTTTTCTAATATTAAGAGTTCCCCTAGCCTGCCTATGGTCCCCCAATGGTGTAAAACAAGCACTAGGTATCCTGCTCCGCCTTTGAATAAATAAAAGCTCAGACGTGCCAATGTGGAATTTGGCCCCATAAGTGGTCATAAGGGGCCAGGTTACTGCCCCTTTCTCTGCTTTGCGCACCCAGAGAATTTGGCCCGCCAATGAGAAAATGAGCTACGACTGTGTGAGCAGCACATGTGTGTGTGATAGACATGGGCGATTCGGTCAGAATGAAATCCCGAAGGTGAACGACTAGAACTGATTCATGACCCGTACCACACCTTTGCGGACTGAACCGACCCGCACCCTCCGGTGGAAACACACCATAAGCCAAGTACAGTGGTAAAACCCGGAAGTGATCTCGATGCGTTCTTAACCCGGTCTTTCCACTGAGTCTGCATCAGAGGTGACTTGTGTGGACACGGGACCGCTAAATATCCTAGGATTTTGCGTTCCCAGGTTTTGAAATATTGGAAGAAAAAAAAAAAAGGCCATATAGGAACATTTAAAAATATAACATGTAGGCCTATCCATTAAAAATATGTACATACTATTTTAAAATGAAAGAGGCTGGGGTTTTATTTGATATAATTAGTTTATATTGTTCAGTAGTATATCCTCCATGAGGCTGTAAAGCACAGTGAACAGAGCTGAGGTGGTGACGCCATCGAGTCCACTGTTGTTCCAAAAGTACGGACTCGCGTCCCCGGAAGTCTGTACTTCAAGTACGCGAGTCCGTAGTCCGCGTACTTGGTATTGAGAAACGGCCTTAGACATTCTCTGGTTAGACGTACCTATATCTATGGGACGTACCATACAAATGGATGGCATCATTGTGGGACTGGTGGCTGTAATTCTGCACCAAGGCTGAATTTCTTGAACGTCTTCACATGCTGTATTAGGGGCCCACTAACACCTATATAAAATCAGCCATAAAGTAGCATACCATGAGATCTTTAACTATTTTTAGTTTAATCACAAATATTAATAAGATGATATAAGATCGTATAGAATATCAACGGGTGCGATTTCAGCAACTGTTATAACTAGCTAGTTAGCTAGCCTGTTTGTTTTCTGTAAAACTGTCTAAAATAAACCAGAGTTTTTCTATTCTTGCCAAACGTAGACTGTAGACTGTACCTTACCTTAAAAACTTATCTGGGTGTGCTGTGTCATTGTTTAGTTTGTTTATACAGTCCCCCAGCAGACCCAACACGTCTTCTGCAGCAGCCATGTTCCTCCTCACATGGGGACATGTACGTGTTACACGCAAAACGGTTCCACAGGAACTGTGTTCAGATAAGGTTCCGGTTCAGGACGAAGCCTCCGCAAACCCTTTGAAATATGGCGTCGATCGTGTTGAAGGTTGCAGGTAGTCAAGCCGCTCATGTAATCATCTAATCGTGTGTGTGTGTGTGTGTGTGTGTGTGTGTGTGTGTGTGTGTGTGTGTGTGAGTGTGGGCGTGTGGGTGTGTGTGTGTGTGTGTGTGTGTGTGTGTGTGTGTGTGTGTGTGTGTGTGTGTGTGTGTGTGTGTGTGTGTGTGTGTGTGTGTGTGTGTGATAAAGGAAAGAGGTACAAAATAACATTTGCAAGCTCTCCACATCTGCCCTTGAGTGTGTCTTGAAC
>OMLJ01103434.1:0-10523 GCA_900302595.1 Gadiculus argenteus
GCCGGTGGCAGGTATGGGGGCCACCGAGCCCAGCCAGGGACAGTCCTGAAGCTGTCGTTTACACTGGCCTCCCTCGGGTCCTCTGGCCAGCTCCTCCGTCACCCACAGAGGTTCTGTTCTGCAGAGATGACACGACACAGGGGCGTCACCAACCCCAGCCACCGATTGGGCGTGAACACACAGCGGGAGGCCCTGCCCCCAATATGCAAATCAATGATGATATCTTGGCAATACTTTTGTCAAAAAAATAAAAATTGCAGTATTTTTTGGGGAGGTGAATCCGAATTTCTGACATGTTTATACACGAGAGTTCTGTGGTTGGTACGTTTTTTTATGCAATCGTTAATCAATTTACCTTTGTATGATTGATGATTGATTGAACTGTATTCTCAGTAATACTTTGCCAAATCAATCTCCTTCAAAGCTACTTAATGGCGTCCTAGACAACGCCCTTTCCATGGTGACCAGGGTGGGGGGGGGTATGGTTGGCGGTACTTACAGGTCCTGTGAGAGCGAGCCCTGGATGGGGTCCAGCGGGGCGGGCGCCCAGACAGGGCAGCGGGTTCCCCTCACCTGGGAGGGGTTCAGAGACACAGAGCTGGGGTGTAACAGCAGCCAGAACAGCTTGTCTCCATGAAGGTGTAACACACACACACCACACACACTTTTAATACCTTTTTTCTGTTCAAGGAAGCCGGATCCTCATCGCTACCTGGAGAAGCGAAGCACACGTCAACAAACGGAAGTCGGCATAAACAACGCAGCAGCGTTCAACAAGAGAGACGTTGAGGACCACTCACATTTCCTCACGAGTCCTTTTGATTTAGCGTCCGACTCTGCACTCTGCCTCCGCACGCGCCTTCCTTGTTTACTTCTGACGAGAACAAAACAAACAAAATGGCGGACTGAAAAACATTGTTTTATCCTGGGAAGGAAGGTTGACAGTGGAATATAAATAACCTAGTTTAGGATAAGATGTAAGGAAGCCAACTGAACTACGTAGCATCATGCTATTAGTTAAATGAAATAATTGTTCATAATGGTTTATACTGACTTCAAACAAGGGCTGGGTTCTGGACTCCGGCACAAACATCTCTCTGATTCTGGTTGGCTGGCTCGCTTTCTCACTGGCACCTGCAGACAACACAATAGACACTACTTTAAGTTTGGATACATCAACGGAAAATACACACCTGCTTTAAATGTGGAAACAACACAATACCCACCGCTGCTTTACATTTCAAAACAGTATAGAAGCGTGGAGTATGAACCAATAGATCGCACCAATAGATTGAAATGGAGCAGGCTATACACAAGATAATATGCAATTTACGGAGGAGGCGTACCTGAACGCAGCCCTGAGGGTGGTCCCACATGTAAACGTTATGGAAAGGCTGTCTGTCCACTGGACAGGAAGGAACCGTCTGGGACTGTCAACAACAAAAGAGGATTTCACAATAAGAGCGCTGATCACACACAGACACACAACACCACTAATTACTACGAAGACAGGAACTCATTTGGATCCAGAGTCCAGAGCCCCAAAAAAAGAGCCCAAAGTGTTGTTTGTTGTCAAATTGACAAATGTTTCCCAGCTAATCTCTAGATACACACACGTTAGGAAAAGCCTACATCTGTAACCCTAACCCTAACTGTTAGGGTAAGGATCTTAAGGTCAGACATCTAACACCACTCCTTGCTGCTATAATTTCGTTGCATATTTTGTACAATGACAATAAAAGCTATCTATCTACGTTTAGGAGTGACCTTGCACCTAATTGACCAATGGCACTGATCATAAGCCTGACCAATCACAAACATGAGGCAACTGGAAGTGCAATAACAACAGCGTTGATAACAGCGTTGATAACAGCGTTGAAGGCGACACTGAATGTTAAAACGTAGTATGCTGGCTGACCTCCGCCCAGGTGAGCAGACACTCCAGGCAGAAGAGGTGGGTGCAGCTGTCCGGCATGGCGAGGCCGGCCCCGGGGAGGACCCCCAGGCAGATGGGGCATCGCTCCACCTGCTGCTGCTCCTCCTCCTCGTCCTCCTCCTCTGATGCATCGGGACACCGCTGGCTACCTGCACACACAAGCGCACGCACACCCCTGTTTTAATACAGTATCTATACTACTGTATTCATCCCAAAAGGTGTTGTTTTTTTCCCAGCAGAATATAAATTCACACAACAGAGGAGAAGAGTGTTTACATTAGAACTCTAACGTGTCTCTGGCCACTCACCATCTCCAGAGCCAGGCATCTCCGGCCCGCTGACTGCCCTGAGGACCGCTGGATCACAACAAAACACAGAGAGAGAGAGAGTCAAATGAATGAGCAGATAGTTCACACGACATGACCCAGTGGTTCACAACCCTTTACATTTAGAGCATTTAGCAGACGCTTTCATCCAAAGCGACTTACAATGGTTAACACACACGTTCCCACAGTGACGGCGGACTCAACGACTTAAGGCTTTGACAGCCAGCTCGTCGGGAGCCGTCGGGGGTGAAGCGTCTTGCTCAGGGACACCTCGACAAGCTCAAGCTAGGAGGAGCCAGGGATCGAACTAGCAACCTTGCGTTTGAAAGTCAACCCGCTCTACCTCCTGAGCTTAGCCACCCTTTAGACCCTGTGACGTTCCATGTTGTTTCAACCCCCGACATTGGGAACCACTGCACTTCCATTTTATCCGTCGCCACATTCACCGCAACAAGGTTCTGTGGTCGAGTCCCCCTGATGCTTACGGCTCAGACACCAGCCCTGCAGACAGAGGGTTCCGGGTTCACATTCAACTGCGCAGGCCGCAGCTCGTTCTGAGTGTTGCTACCAACACCTGAGGCCCCGGCACCTCGTTTTTAGGCTGAGTGGTGCAGCCGTAACGAAACATAAATGAGGGGAAAATGATGGGATTAGAGATTAAGTGATTAGACTTGTCTGTTTTGTAGGCGTGTTGGCCCCACTTCACGTCTTTCTGTTGGCACTCGCCCCAAAGAGCAACTGAAAAGCTCAGTTTGAGCTCTCTGCCAGACAGGAGTCTGATTTACCCCCCGCGAACCTTGGATCGTCTGGAGTTTGACCCCCGGTAAGCTAACCATGGACACATAAAAACAAAAATAAAGTCTTAGACTAGGAAGTAGAGTAGTAGTTAATTCTGTGTGGACAGGTTAGTTTGCTTTTACTGCAAACGATGCTGGTGGCGTGGATGACGTGGCCAGAAATTAGCAAACAACAACAAACGCAAAGTCTGGAAGACATTTCCAGAACATGACTGGGAAGAACCCAGCTGGAGATGAACGAAAAAGAGAGCTGTGGACGTTCAGCGAAAAGCCGGTACGAGCAAATGCTTTCAAGAAGTGGATCAAATATCCGGATTATACTACTGCTGCTGCTTGTTCTGTGGGCGCTCAGTTAAGCAGTCACAGATGGAGAATTCATGAAAGAAGCATCTATCAAAAAATATCACAGCATCTATTCTCAGACCACGAACATGAAGTTGGTCAGATATTTGGAGACACACCGTTCTCTGCAAAAACCAACATGGCTCTTTTGATCATGAGGGTGGCAGACCCCTGGTCTAGTGGTTAGGGTGTTTGAGTCCCCAGTGAGATCCACGACCCCTACCGGCTCATTAGTGAAAGAAAGTCCACTAATGAAGCCTCTTGGTTTAAGTGTGCTCAATGAATGAACAGTGAATAGGAATGTGAGATCCTTCACTTATGTCTGCGGTAGAGGAACAGCCAGGGTCGTTAGTGGTTAATTGTATTGAGCCTTTGTTAAGTTAATGAGATTGAATGTGTCATCTTAAGGCTTCACTAGCACAGAAAGACATGAAACGAGAAGTCTCCATGGGCTGGGAGCACAAACAGACTGGAACAGACGGGCTTCAGTAATGGAAGAGAGCGGGACGACTCAGAGGGATAAACCAGCAACACAGGGAAAATGTTCTGCACTCAAACCAACAGGTCTGCCCTGAAGACTGGGAGAGTGTGAAGCAGAGACAACTGTTCAGTCAGTTTAAACCAGGCACAGCAACTGGTCCCGTCTGTACACATGCAACAATACCCCCCTTTCACAGGCGATATGGATACAGTGCCCTGCACACAGAGGGTGGTACCGACCAAAAAACACTCATGATTGCCTTACCGAATGTGGGTTGAAGGGCCAGAACCTGGACTAGAAGTTGTGCTTCCATACTTTAGTCCATACCAGCTCATGAATGGTGGTCATTAACTAACCTATGCATAAAGAACATGGATTCTGCTCCTTGTTTCAAGTACCATCCATCCTCTGTATCTTTCCCTTGATAAGCACCAGGGTCGCCTTGTAAATAGTTGGCCTGATCAGAATACACAAGTTCATATGTTTTTCCTAGGGTAAGAACCCTCAAGCAATGACTGCTATGAATGGTATGGATATTAACCCCACAGCCCTCACTCTTTAGTGTGTTTACCATGTCATGGTAAACACACTATCTGACCCGAGGCCCGTGACATCTTCGGAAGTGGGAGGAGCCCGTTAGGACGAGCGTCACTCATTGGTTGGTCATGCGTCACAAGCATGGTCGTGTATTAATTACTATCTGTTAAAGTCAGAAAAAGATGGAATGCGAAAAGAGAAAAAAAGCTAAACATTGATCGCTGAAAACATTTGTGGGGAATTACAGAAGACAGGAGTATGTTGGTTTTGTTTGTTGGTGTAAAAGTGGACACGGATGTTGTTGTGGCTAGAGCAGTCGACGGTCTGCCCAGACTAGGACCTGTTGGAAGGGGCCGGTCCAAGACTTAACCTGAACTTTGACCGTGGAAGGAGTGCAAACAGAAACTCTTTCAGACAAGGGTTATTAGCGGCTGTTCATCAGAAGGGGTTGTTTGACGTCCTAAGTATAAGCCAAGCCTCAAGTCTGACGCGTGGACTACCGTCGTCACCAACAAGAGTTGATGAAGGCCCATGACGGCTGTATGATGCATTAGTGACATGTTTTCAGAATCGGCCTGCATGGAACAGAAACCAGCATCAACACAAGCACACAACCTTGTGCATTTTGAGTATCAAGGCTTTCTGGCCACACTGTGGTTGGTGCTGGTCCCCATATTAGCTTGGTTTGATCTGATGATCCAATATAGTCGCTCAATTTTTTCAACCTTGCTTATGAAACACATGTCAGTGACAGTGTTTGGCCAGCCTGGTTAGGGGTTTCCAACAGGCACACAACGGGGACGTTAATGCAACCCAACACACAGCTGTTGGATTCAGCAAAAATACATTTCTCAGATGCCAGAGCCAGACAATTGCTTTGCTCGCTGGACGTCAGGACCCTGATTTCAACATGAATCGGCCTGCTACACCTGTTGGAAAACGCTGACGTACGTGCCGAGTGCGGGAACATTATGTGAACATTGACTTCTTCCATGTCCAAACTTAAATGACATGCAATACTTCAATCCATTTAGACAACTGTTGCCTTGCGAAATATGAAGATCAGCAGCCACATATTAAAATGAATCCCAGTAGTATGGTCATACTTCATATTAAGGATATAGGAATTGTGCAATGCAATTTAAAATCGATGTCCCTGGTCGGCTGTATGTACTAACCACACATGTCGACTTGAACTTTGTTTTGTGGTATGTATTTTCATTTGTTTGCGGTTGAGGTATTTTAATAACTTCAGGCACGGATGACTTAGTAGTTCAAATATCAAAATACAATAGAATCGTTTCAACGAATGAATGACCCTCCACGGACTGCTGTATTTTGAAATGGTTAAACATTAAACTAAACATTCACCATTTCAGCCCTTAATCCAGATGTGTTGACCACAGTGGGTGAACTGGAGTGAGCAGATACAATAAACCCAAAATAACCAGGAGCTGTGCAACACTTCACAACCTCCACTCATAAACTCCTCCGCCGCACTGATCCCCCTCAAAGCCCGGGGGTTTAGGGCACAAAGTCCCGGTGTGAGCGGCTCCCATCACCGCCGGGTGGACGGTGGAACTTAAGTTACGTGTTAAGTGAAGTGTTAAGTCATCGTGTGTGGTACTCGGGGAGTCCCTGAATCAGTAGTCACCGAGTTGACCGAGTGAACCCTGCGCCGCCGCTGCTGCCAACACGACGATGACAACACGGTGGTTGTTTGTTAGCTCGCGCTAACGCTAGCTAAAAACATAGCCTTGGTTCGCTGGTTAGCTCGTGAGCTACGGTTGGGTCGTCCTCCCGCCCCGCCGAGAGGAGCCTCGCCCGGAGCCACGCGTGGTGGTACTGAAGGTCACGAACAGGCTAGCCACTACGGCCAAGAGCAGCTAACCCGCTAGCTCGCTGACCAACAGGCGGCTCGGCGGAGCGCTGCCCCCTGCACACGTCGCGCTAGCACGCTAGCAGCTAGCGTGCTAGGCTAGCGGCTTTCTCTCGCTGGCGTCCATTGAAGTACTCACCGAAAGCCTTTGCGAGTGGGTCTGCGCTGCCGGGGCTCCTGAGGCGGCTCAGGGTCTGGGGCCAGGCTCCGGCTTGGGGGTGTCGGGGAACTGTGAGTAGTTGTGGTGATTTCGTTTCCCTAAAAACTCAATGTTGCTTTCAAAAAGTCTCGGCCACATGTCTCGAGTGTGTGGGACTTGTGGGTTCACCTGCTGCCGCCTGCTGGTCGTCAGTGGCGCTGCAGCTCCGCTGCTGGAGCTCGAGCGTGCTGCGTTCGGGACGCCTCGGGGGTTTCGGAAGGCAGTTCGGCAGTCGTCGTGTTGCGTTCGGGACCCCTCGGGTTTTCGGACGGTCTCCAATGCGGGAATAACAGCAACACTGCTTTTACTGCGGTCCGACTCGCAATATGCATTGTACACACGTGTAATAGCGAGGGAACATTTGTATCTTGCTTTTTGATGTGTCCATTGTGGTTACAATTAGTCTTTCATATTTCCTCTACATTGTCTGTTGAATTTGAACCTACACAAAATATGAAATGGACATGTGGATATTGCAACAGGAGCGGTGATTTAGGTGTATAGCCTACTTCACTGCAACAGGTTTCACATTAGCCACCAGTTATCACATTCAATGAAAAAAAGTGTGTTGTTTTAAAAGCAGGATAAAAAAAAAAATGGTTCCCTCACATCTGCATCTGCATTATTTTATTGGGGGTAGGGCCTATTTAGTCAATTGTTTGTGAGGTGAAAGGGTTACATAGCCTCACTTTCCAGTCCCTTTTCCCTTCCCTGTGCAAGAGGGGCTTAAGGCAGGTCCTAGTGGTCAGGCCAATCGGGTGGCATTGAGCTGTGATTGGGTGAATTGGTCTTGGGCCTCAGCCTGATGGACCAATGGCTGTAAAACATCATGACAGAGCAAACCATTATGAAAGGTGAGTGCTTTTTCCTCTTCAAACTCCAGCCAATGACCTGACACCCATCGGGTCACTGTTCCTTTGAATATCTTCTTCAGGGACTCGAACCCCAAACCTTGAGGAGACGTGTTAGGTAGGTAGCACACTGTGAGTCTCTCCCAGGAGGCTGTGGGTGATGTCTGGGTGCAGGAAACAGGTGTTGGATCAGCAGCCCTGCAGGAGCTGTGGTGATGGACAGAACTGACCGGACTGGATGGAGTCCTCCAGGATATGGGCGTCAGGGTGTGCGGCAGTGCCCCCCCCTCCCCATCTGAAATGTGTAATCTCTGGCCACCTTCAAAACTCCCCTCAAAACCCACCTCTTCAAACTTGCCTAATGCCTGTGACCTGTCTCCTTGTGTTCATTTTGATGGGTATTTTGTTTTCTATGTTCCTGCCCACATTGTAAAGCGTCCTTGAGTTTGAAAGGTTGAAATCTTGGTGAATTGCAGTCCACTGTTTACAATTACAACAGGGTTCTGTATTTTGAGTGAGAACGGTGCTTTTGAACCCTCAGAAGGGTCACACTCACATCCATGAAGCTGTGATGTCACATTAAAAATTATTTTTTTTCCTCAAAGAATCAAAGACTCCAACCTCAAGCAGATAACAAAACCTTTGTGCAACCTTTTCTAACACTCTTAACATTCAGGTTTTAGAAGGTGTAACTTCCTTACAAGGGATTCAGATGTAACCTCCATAACACACATAACTTGTCTCCCATTATTTTGTGACTCATCCATAATAACAATGCTGAAATTTGCTACTCTATTCAGCCCATTGGGTGCCATGAGAATACCTATTCATCCTTGGTATGTAATAGAGGTGACCTTTTATTTGTCATTGAGTCCAACTATCACACCCATGACGCTGGAATTGCCAATTTATAAACTATGTAATAAAATGTCAAAAGAAAGTCAGTTGGCCTGAAGGTTGATGTTTTTTTGTGTGTGACTAATGCGTACAACAACTTTTGAAATTGGTCCAGTATTTGGTGAGAATGCTCTCCCTTGGGGTCATAGCACCCTGATGGGGTGCTATGTCTTCTCAAAATGTAAAAAAAAAAAAAACAGGCTCAGATTGTCATTCTAAGCTTTTGACAACCTTATCAAAACGACCCTACAGAGAAATGAGTGAGTGAGAGCAGGAGAAAGGAGTACCACTTAGTCTGTGGTGGTGGACTACAAGAAACACATCTTTGTGTTATTTAGGAGATTTGGGTGGAGGAGGGCTGAGATGTAAATGACAACCGGGACCTTCACAGGGACACAACACCAAACAGGATCAAGCAAAGGGTAAAGAAAAACGTTTTATTTCCGTGTAGGATTCCATGTTCCTTTCCATAATGTTGTCAGACATGTACAACAAGCCTCACCGGTTACAAAAACAAGCACTTATAGACAACATAGATTGACGGTGGGCCGATGCCCCAAAGGAAATGCTGCACCGTTGCGCATGATACTGGACCAAGTTCAAAAGCTGTTGTCTGCGTTCGCCTTTTTGGACTCAAATCGTTGGGGAAAAAGCGGTGGAGAAATTCGGAAGTTCCTTAATAGCTCAGCAAAAGCACAAAAATCTTGCCTTTTAAACAGTGCACAATGTAATAAACAGTACAGAGATCTATTCTCCCATTGAGGGGTCAGAGAGCCATCACGCTTTCATCTTGTATTTGATGGATGTTATTCTATGGTGGACATCGATGTGCGTGGTCAGACTGCCACTCTGCCACTGCCACTCAGACTGCTGGGGATGCTGCGACTGGAATGCTGACGGGACGTCTTCTAAGGGACTGATCTGGTCGCCACCCGCTTCCCTCATCCTGAACTGTCTAGACACCTTCCGGTAACTGGAAAGACAAAAACAAACAGCATAGGATTAATACAATCTCAAATTAAGCATCCAATAAAATTTGTGACATCAAATAAATGAATATCAAATTTATGAAATTGTATATACTTACTGGTTAAGAACTGTGGTGATCTCCTCATACGCAGGTTCCAGGCAGGTATCATGCAGGCGATCCAGTTCAGTTTCCAGGTACTTGCAGAAAGGAGTGGCCCTGTTGACTTGCTGCTCTCACGTGATGAACTGAACTAGCCTATCTTGGAGATCATGGGATGCTCCGGTTACTCTCATCTCCATGGTAGGAAACGTGGGTAGGTCCTCAGCAGCTGTTCTGGTCCTGGAAGGAGGTCTCGGTGTAGGGTAGCCAGTGTACTTCTTGGTGGGCTCCCTGGGTTTGTCTGCAAGACTCCCTGCCATGGTACTGTGGTCACTCCCAGGCAGCTCACCCGTCTCAGCCAGGGCCAACTTGTCCTTAAAATACAAAGACAAAAAAAGAAAAACAAACCAGTACCAGTCAAAGGTTTGGACACACTTTCTCATTCAACTGAATGAGAAAGTGTGTCCAAACTTTTGACTGAAAAGTTTTGATTTGAAAGTTATATTTGGACAATTCTTCAACAAGTTCAGTTTTAATTTAATTTCAATGATACACTCACACTAGCTGGTGTATCCTTCTTGTGACGTCTGATGTGCGGCTTCAGGAACCCAAAGATCCGGCGGATGAACCTGTCACGGTCACTGTCATTCTCACTGGCCTCCTCAGCGATGGTGGGGTCTTCCTCTTCACCACTCACCAGCCCATCACCGGACCTCTTCTGGGGTTTCTTCTTGGGTTGGCCCTCTCGTAGCGAGTCCTCTGTGTGTGGTACCATTTCTGAATGGAATCATCTGCAATGACAGAAATCAAAACAAATAATTTGTACAATCAGTGAAATGTTAATTGACAGCAATGTATGTCAAGAATCTCAAATAGATTTCAAATATTTCAAAGTAATTGAATTTTTTTTTTTTTTATATACTTACAATCCATCCCGTACTCTGCAGCCTTTCCCTTGAATAGTTCCCTCCTTAATGCCTTGTTATTGTAGCGTTTGTTCTTCATGTCATACAGTGGCTTCTTACTCTCCATCCAGCGAGCGATTGCCTCTTCCTGCGCCTCTGTGAAGCTGTATGGTGCACCAGGAGGCGGTTTCTCATTCTGGGCCTTGCCTTTCCCTTTGTCACCCTTGCCCACTTCAGGCTTGGACTTGGACCTGCCTGCAGCGAGGGCAGGGGAAGCAGACTCATCTGAAAAGATACCAAATGG
>OMLJ01103454.1:0-10644 GCA_900302595.1 Gadiculus argenteus
TCGTGTTGAAGCAGATTTTAATCAAGAGAAACAATCACAGCCCTGAAGAGTGAGTGAATCAGCGCAGCCCCGTCTCTCTCCCGGGACCCGGACAGGGGGTCGGGTTTCGGGGTAACAAGCAGTAAAGGGCAGGCGGGGTGAGCAGGAACAAAGCCCCCGTCTGTCTGCCTCCCCCTCCTCCCCACTTTAAGTTCGGATGGACTTAAAGTCCAACAGATACTAAGAGATGGGATTCAGTAGACGCGCTCACACCGCCTGTCCACTGCATTTGAGGAACAGTACTTTAGAGAACTGTTCTGTACTCAGTGAACTGTACTGTACTTAGAGAAGTATACTGTACTTTAGAGAACTGTACTGTACTCAGTGAACTTTTCTAAAGTTCCCTAATAGATCTCCTTGATATGGTGGGAGGAGCCAGACAATGGCCAGCTGTCTGTTACCGTCCCAACAGGGGGGCGGGGGAGGAGGCTGATAGCCCATCAGGAGGCCGTGATAAGCCGGTCAGTCGGAGGTCGTCGGTTTAAGACGCCTGACATCTGGATCCCACAACGTCTAATCTCCCAGACAGAGGAGTGACACGTCTGGACATTTACATTACATTTTACATTCAGGGTGTTTAGCAGACGCTTTTATCCAAAGCGACTTACAATAAGTACATTTGTCAGAAGAAAGAGAAACAATAATAAATCTCTGTCGGTGCATTAAGGATGTTCATAGAATCAAGTGCCAAGCACTAACTATCACTAGGTTAACCCATTCCCAATCAGGTTCTGGATTTCTGGGTCTGGTTATTCTGAATGTGTCTCCCTGAAGTACAGACATGAAGGCTGGATCGTCTCATCGGTCTTGAGAGACTCAGACCCCGTCTTCACAGCATCCAGCCGCTCCAGCTGGGCTCTGTATCAGGACTGGTGGGGGCTGTACCCCCGGGTCTGGACGGGGGCGGGACCCAGGAGTCGACAGCTATCTGCTCAACCACACTTCCTGTCCCGGAGCCGCAGCCAACCCCTGCTGAGCTCCAGGATACTAACAGCATAGTACACACACACACACACACACAGACAGACAGACAGACAGACAGACAGACAGACAGACAGACAGACAGACAGACAGACAGACAGACAGACAGACAGAACGTCTGTATCGATAACGTTGCAGAGAAGAGTGAAGGATCTGACGTGACGGCCTTCCTCAAACATCTACCCAGAGAAGCACTTGGAGTTCATATGATGAGAGTGCATCCTACCTCCAAAGAGCAAAAAGACTCTGCACGATCTATCACTGTTTTCTTTCTTGGACATTCGGAGTGTTAAGCAGCCTGTAGCCAGAAAGAGGTGAATTTCAAGGACACACCGATTTTTTATTGATCATTTCACATTCAGAGTAAGACAGCAGAGATTACTGTACAAAAGCGTCAGAGAGAAAATGAAGGCACATGGCATTAAGACTCATATCGTGGCTCCAGCTAGGCTAAAAATGTTCAACAAAGACGGGACAACTACAACGTATCCAAATGACACCCTGATGCTAATAACAACAGCCACCATGGGATGTCACCCCTGTTTGAGGCAGATGGAAGCTAAAATGTATGTGTATGCGTTTTTCTGTTGTCTTTACCATCTCTTTTATTTTTATTAAACAGCTTCACATTCACAACACAGACATGCATGCATATACCTATTCATCCATGCATCACCTTATACGTAAATTCATGCACATATACGTACATACACACACTTGCATATGCATATAGCTGTCTATGCCATGCTGCAGTACACCAGAGAAATATAATCAGACAAAAACAAAAGTTAGTTCCACCAAGAGCCTGTCAGCTGTTTTATGTGTGATTTGAAAGTAATATCTCTGAATGTTAATTGGATAAATAATGAAATAAAGAGGAAAGATATTTTGATGGAGATGGAGAAAGAGAAAGCGGACATAGTTTTCTTGCAAGAAACCCATTTGGAAAAACAAGAACATTCAAAAATGACCTGACATAGTCAGGTATATTATTGCACATATAACACAAAACAATGGGGAGTAGCAATAATAATTAAACCTCATGTAAGTTTTGAATTAGAAGACTTCTGCTTCACAGATAAAGAAGGGAGATATGTCCTAGCAGTTGGTAAAATAGAAGGAATCAAACTGTCTCTCTTGAATGTTTATTATCCACCCAATACGGGCCCTGAACTTATGGTACAGTTAATAGACCTACTAGCCACAAAGACAAAGGGAATTAATTCAAAACTAGATTCATCAGGTACCAAGATCATATTCTGCTTTTAAGTCTAATGTCTGACGGGTCCAAACCTCGCTCCAAATGACAGAACCAGTGAACATTTTCACCATCACCTCCGCTTTTAGCGAGGTGCCAACTGCTGTAGAAAAGGTCTGAACTCATTTAATTCAAACCCAGTTGTCAGTGTGTGTGTGTGTGTGTGTGCTTTCGGGGGGCATTATTCTATATGAATAATTGTATTAATTATTATTATTCATAATATTATTAACCCACTAATATAATAATATTAGCAGGTTAATAATATTATTGTGCAATTATTGCCCAACACTGTGGTATTTTTATACGTAGATCAGTCGGGCCAAGTTAGGCCCGACTGTGTGTTGGACCCGGATATGACGTAGAGCCTCAAAAGCCGGATAGAGCAGAGAAAAACACCAATTTAATTTATTTAATTCTGAATTGGGGCTTGTAGACATATGGAGAGATCTCCACCCAGATGAAAGGGAATATACCTGTTACTCTGGGACACATTCAATTTATAATAGGCTTGATTACCTATTTATTTTTGTATAAACATAATGTAAATGTTGAAATATCAGCTCAATAAACATGTCCCCATTACCCTAATAATAAAATTCCAAACTCGAAAAGTTAAGAGCCAATGGAGATTAAATAATTAACTTCTGCAGGAAATAGAGTTTATAGAAAGCATAAAAAAAGAACTCAAAGACTATGTGGAAATAAACGACACAGAGGATATAGATCCAATTATACTATGGGAAGGAGCCAAAGCTGTTTTGAGAGGGCATATGTCGTGTTCCTCAGCTAGGATAAAAAAAGAGCACAACAGAAACAGATAATTGAGGACATAAAAACAATAGAGAATAGACAAAGTCAAACAATAGTCAAACAAATGGTAATGTCGGATAAGCTACAATTAAGGGAATTAAAGCAATTAAAATATGCATGTTCGAGATTGAAAAGTTAATGACGTTTACAAAACAAGAACATTACGATGGTGGGCCGAAGTCCTTAAAAATACTGGCTTTTTTAACTCAAGAAACAAATTAAGAACGCACATATTACAAACTTAAAACCAGATCAAGCTCGAATTATAACTGATAAGGACCAGATTGCAGAAGAATTTGTTAGTTACTAAAAACTATACGGCAGAGGTAAGTGCAGATTGAGAGCAAATTCAGGCATATCTAAGAAATTTGGATCTAGCAAAAATAACACGAGTAAATAATGACAAGTTGACAAAACCAATAACAGCATATGAGGTATATGAGCAAATACGGGGTTGAAAAATGGTAAATCTCTAGGCGATGACGGATTTACAAATTAATTATAAGTTTAGCTGTTAGTTAGCCTAATGATTTCTCAATGCAAATCAAACCAGCTAATAGGCTAGCTGAAATAAAACCATGCCAATCTCGTGGTATGGTGAAAGGTATTATGTGGGGCTATTTTAAATCCAAAGGCCTAGCAAACTTTATCAGGATGCTGAAAAAATGAACTTTGTGGTAGATATTGAATTAACATTCAATATAACATTCATAACTTCTACATTGTAATATTACAATTCAATGAGAACTAGAATTTCTTAAGTAAAAATTACAAATGATACACATTCTATTCATTTAATAAATGAACTGTGTGGGAAGAGTAAGTTTTATTATAGATTTACTCATACTATTTAAATGATTTATAGGCACATAAACCTAAAAGTACTAAGTACATTTAAATCAGAAAATATAGCGCGTTTAAATCCGCGCATGTGCCTTTGGACAAGACAAAATACCTGCGACACAGGTCAGAGGTCGGTGCTTAACGGAGGTGCTGCATAGCTGAGTTATCTCCGGTAAGTTATTGTCTTTCTGTTTTAAATGTGTGATAATATGGCCAAACTATGGGTCAGTGTGCATTTTGATAGTTTGATTCTTGTTTGCATGATGCAATATAACGCTAATTAACGCTATTTAACTAACGTCATGCAGGAAAGCTCCGCTATTTATCTCACTTGTTTAACATTAAAACTAACGTTAAAGGCATACAAGTTGCCATAGAGAGGGTTAGTCATTAGGAGAAGAGAGTAAATGTAGTTAACGTTAGCCGAACAAGTCATCATGTCAGGTTAACGTTAGAGTAGTGGGTAAGTTATTTAATCGTTTCTGTGTAACGTTGAATATAGCTATTGAATATTGTGCAGCAAGTAACTTTAATTTATCGAAGCTAGTCTGCACAGTAAGGCATATATACAGTCTATGAAGGCAACGAATCACGTTGAACCCTGTACCAGACGGCAGTACTAATGTCGCCGCCGCCATTATTGGGCCGAGACTGGCCTGTTACAAGTAAACCCGCCGGGAGAGCTGCGGTTTTTCTGGATAAAAAGAACTATAACGTTTACATTTCTCAATCGATTTCAATGAGTCGTTTTTTTTTATCTAGATGGAGTAGAAAAAACCAAGCTTACTTGTATTTTTTAAATAAAAGATAGGAAAGATAGGAAAAATAAATTAACCTTGAACCAATATGGTGGGAACATACCAAGTATGCAGCAAAGGGCCGAAGCAGCTCAACCCATCACAGTATAACGTTAAATATATGAATATATCAACATACATTTTAATTTTGCTGCTTTTTATCAGTATTATAAAACTTAATTGAACATTTAACCAAGTGTAAAGCCTCTTGTGTGAGTCCAGTCTTGTCAGTTATGTTAAAATACTTATTATTTAAGTGTAATTAACGTTAGGTTCAAATGTTATATTCATGAAGTTCATCTAAAAACAAAGTCTTATAAACATATGTTTCTATCAACAGGAAAAAGTGAGTTGTGATAATGCAGGGTGAGCCAGTTGAGTGTAAATTGAGGGCTAAATAGGAGGAGTGATTGCTGCTGCAACATTAGTCTCATTCAGGTAAGTGGAAATCTATGTATGCATGAAATAATTTTGCTGTTGTTATTTTTCCCTATTCTTCACTGGGTAATGTAATATAAAATTGTGGATAAATGTTTCATATCATTGTTTTGATATCACAAATTGTGTGTGTTCATTTAAAGGGTGACCTTACTCTTAGGACGAGCACATTGGACAAGTCTAGGGAAGAGGACAGATTGACGGGTTTCAACGCTGGTGTCAACATAGAGAAACAGTAGGCCTATTATGAGATGGTTATGCAAAAAATGCAACATTTGGAGCTCTTAAAGCATTATAGATTAAAACATCTACACACCGGTCAAGGGCGGTCACTACCGTGCTTGTACTCAGAATGTCCTTGTTCATTTAAAGGTTGGGGTGCACTTCACACACATTTGTCTAAAGACCATACACAAACTGACCATTCACAAGTTAGGGCAAATTGTTTCATTTTCATGTATGGTATGTAATTCACATTGTTTTCACACAGAGAGGCGATATTTTGAACACCTTGGAGCTCATCTAAAAAAGTATGAAACTGTTCATTGTGTTTTTAAAGATTGTGACTACAGCACTAATATATACTCAACTTTTGTTTCTCATAAAAGTAGGAGGCACAATGCCTTGAAGATTTTAAACCTACTGTATTTCTGACACATTCAAGTCAGGCAGTCAGAAGATAGTAGTTGGTTGGTAGCTGAAGTAGCTTCTGATTGATTGCTTGTCGACGAGGGTGAAGATTTAGTTACAGTCATTGTTGATGAGCTTGGTTCGTTATTACTTAAATTAGACTGCATCTTCAATGTGCCTAGTAGATGTATAGATGGGATTGTAGGGGAGCTTCAATTTATTACTTGTTCAGCATCCGCACCTGTTACCAAAACCATTGTCCATAACACATTAGTAAACCATAACTGCACTGTTGAAGAATTGGTAATCACAGATTTGGTAAATAACATTTGCCAGTTAAATCCTCTTAGTGCAGCCTTTAGTGAAGAAGGTCCTCTTGGTACAGCATACCAGAGAAATAGGTACTTAAAAGAACATTTCTATATTGTTGAACCATTAGATTATTTTAAAGAGGGAAAGACGTTCCAATATGTACCAATTTTGCAATCTTTGCAATTCTGAAAAATAGTAACATTCAGGAGGTGTTTAGTGCAAGACATTGTGGTTCTTCAGGTCAGTATAGTACTTTTCATGATGGTTCCCACTTTAATTTCTCTCTGGACAGGAGTTAAGACTTTCACTTCTACTCTACTCAATTTTGAAATATGTAATCCTTTGGGAACCTCTTGTAAAAAGCACAAGGTAACAGGTGTCTACTGGGTGTTGGCTGACATTCCGTCTGTATTAAGGTCTACATTATCATCAATTTACTTAGCTGTTTTGTGCAAGGCAGATGACGTTAAGAAATGTGGCTGTCCTCGAGTGCTAGAGCCATTATTAAGCGATTTAAAAAGCTTTGAAGAGGATGGTCTTTTTGTGCCCTGTTTGAAAAAAATCATAAAGGGCACCGTATTTTCTGTGATTGCTGATAACCTTGGTGCCCACTCAGTCGGGGGGTTTATTGAAAGTCTTAGTGGGTCACATGTTTGCAGATTTTGTGTTGGAGAGCGGTCACAGTTTCAGGAAGTTGAAGTCAGGACAGGAGGGTTCCCTGGAAAAACTAAGTGGCTACACCAGATGGATGTTGAAGCAGCATTGGCTACTAACACCCATTGCCACAGAGTTAAAAGGCATTGTGCAATTACTCAAAGATTAAAATCATTTTCATGTGACAACAGGTTACCCACCTGATGTACTGCATGATTTACTTGAGGGTATTGTACCTGTAGAATTGGCATTGTGTTTAGATATCCTGATAAAGAAAAAATATTTATCTCTCGACGAGCTCAATAGAATCATCAAACAGTTCCCATATAAGTGGGAAGACAGGACAAATTGTCCCCAAGGTATACCACTAACCTTTGCCTCCCGTAAAACCATCGGTGGTAACGCACATGGAAATTGGTGCTTTCTGAGGCTGCTACCACTGACTGCGGTTACATGGTCGGATCAGATCGGATCGGATTGGATTAAGCCATAAACCGATGTTGCACTCGACAGGGGGTCTGTCCCACTCAACGGGGGGTCCGTCTGTATGCATGCAGCGGATCGGTTTGGGATAATGGCCGAAGACCTGGCTGACTCCGCTACGCTAGGTGGCGCTGTGGCCCTTTAGACAAGTGGTTCTAGAGCCGCTTCCGGTTCACGGCTACGTAAAACCAGCTGACAGCTGAAGCCGCTATGCTAGAAGCTAACGCACCACAGCAGGGATCAGAGAGGCACTACGGACTATTGAAGTGCTAACTTCCCTTTGCGTACACCATTGATTTAGCCAGTGGCATTTTGTTTGTTTTTTGTTGCTTATGTCTTTCATGCCACAAATAGTCATTACATTTACGGTTATGGGTTTCTCGTTTATGCAAGAAAAACGTTGAGGAACTCGTCGGTCCTGTCTGAGTGAACTAATGGAAAGTAAATATCATAAGTCATAAGTCAGAAAGAGTTCTTCTTCTTCTATTTATTACACACACACGAGTAACAATCTTAAATAGTTAAATATTAAAAACTTTCCAAAACAATACTAAATACAGATTAACCACTCAACATTACAAAATAATACTTTAATATAAATGTTTGCAAAGTGCACAAAAGGTGTCCTGTCCAACAAGTAGTGTCAGAGACGGAGGTAGACGGGGGTTGTTCGCCCCGAGGAGGATCTGGTGGATCTGGACGCGGCAGGTCTGTGGTCCGGGGTCGCGCTGTTGGGTGTGTGGTCCGGGGTCGCGCTGTCGGGTCTGTGGTCCGGGCTTGCACTGTCAGACGCGGTGGGTCTGTGGTCCGGGGTCGCACTGTCAGACGCGGTGGGTCTGTGGTCCGGGGTCGCACTGTCAGACGCGGTGGGTCTGTGGTCCGGGGTCGCGCTGTCGGGTCTGTGGTCCGGGGTCGCGCTGTCGGGTCTGTGGTCCGGGGTTGCGCTGTCGGGTCTGTGGTCCGGGGTCACGCTGTCGGGTCTGTGGTCCGGGATCACGCTGTCGGGTCTGTGGTCCGGGGTCGCGCTGTCAGACACGGCGGGTCTGTGGTCCAGGGTCGCACTGTCGGGTCTGTGGTTCGTGCTCGCACTGTCAGGTCTGTGGTTCGGGGTTCGCGTTTGACTTTTCCACAACAACAACACGACGTCTCCTTCCACTTCTGGGTGAAATCTCTGGGTGGAGTTATCGCGCATGTGCAGGACGCGAACTCCCCGTAAATCAAACCAATCCAACGTACATGCAGGCAGGTATCGGATAAGGACCGGCTCAAGCCCACCTATCTTGTCGGATTAACTAAACCGATCTTGAGACGATCCTTCTGGCGTAGTGGATCGAATAAACCCGTTTACATGAAACCAATAATAAATCAATACGATCCTTATCCTATCTTTATCCTATAATGCTCCTGCATGTAAACAGTCATTGACACACATACGCTACTCTCGTAACACCATTGTAAACACTTAACCACACACGGTGATAATAGGCTATTGATTCATAACAAAAGGCAACTTACAGGTTTAGAAAGGCAACTTACAGGTTCAGATTGTCCAATGATACGCATAATCCTCTGTTGTTGTGTGTCCTGTCTTGTTTGGTTTTAGTCAAAAATCCTCAGATTCAGTTTAATCCTCCTCCTCCTCAGTTTTCTCTTCATCTCTCTCTGTAATCTCCTCATCAGTTCATTATTGTCCAGTTCCTCTTGTCCTCCTCATGCTCCGCTGCGTCTGTTCTCTTCCTCGGCGGACATCAGCCTGCCGGGTCCTTCTGAGCCACTGTGGTGCGATGCGAAGCCATTTCGGTTTAAAAACTTTTGCTTTTTAAAACGTTTTTCTTTTCTCTCCACTTCACTGTGACGGAAAGATCCGAAATTGGAATAAAGATCCGAGCAGCTATTAACTACAGTATCATATCGGCCTAACGGCGCCCCGGTGCACAGCAGCCGCGTACGAGAGGAGGGAGAGCGGGGCGAGAGCCGGGCGTTCCCCGCTCTCAGTGGAGCTCAGCGGAGCAGTCCGCTCCGTCCCCCATCAACCAAAAATGTCCCCGGATTTGGTGTCAGAAATATGGTCATCAAGTTATCTGCAGCATATTCCATCACGTTCTCTTTGAACTCGATCCGCAGCTGCCGGTAAACAACGACAGTCTGTGACTGAAGTCTCACTCAAGAGTCAGGAGTCAGAGCGAGGGCGCTGACATGACCATATATGGCTTATAGCGATATTTATTGATTTATTTATACAGTATATTAAGTGCTCTGGTGGCTTTCTAATGAGCCTCATCTGTATATTTTTGCATTAAATTAGACATTTAATAATACGGTAATAATAATTAAACCCGGCCTCTGTTGTTTCTATTATTTATTTGACTCCGCCCACTGTGAGACCCGGCCAATAATAGGGGCCGGCCTGTAATTGATCCTCTATTAGAGGATTTACGGTATATCAATATCAAGATGGACTCCTATGGTCTTGAGTCCAATATAAAAGTTGTTCAGAATCAAATTCTAAACAAGAATATATCTGCATAATTTAAATTAGGTTGTGGCATTGAGATGGACGTGGCCTGTGACTAAAATGACTACTGTTCATACACGTAATGCTTGATTTGAGCGGGACCAACTTAGTGGCTGTTGGGGACCAATGTTCCAACTGCTCAAATAAGCTGGAGTTAATTATTTAAAACATGGCCGCCAGAGGCTCAAAAACGTCCAAAATTAACTTAACGCCAAAAGGCAAGGTTAACTTCAACCAATAATTATCACATTTCGTGTACTCAAAGGCACATGGGTCAAGATGAACCTCTCCAAATTGTATACATATCGGGCTATAGGAAGCGGTATAACAATTAACTGGAAATGCAACCTCTCCAAATTGTACCCAGATCGGTCAATAGGGAAAGCTACATCAAGTAATTGAAAATGCAGACTTTGGACGGACATATTTTCTGTATCTCTCTCTTTCTCCGCCTCACTCGTCGGCATCTCTCCCTTGTCTGTATTTCTCACTTTCTCCGTCTCACTCGTCTGTATCTCTCCCTTTCTCAGTCTCACTCATCTATATCTATATCCCTCTCTATCTTTCTATTTCTCTCTGCCGTCTGTCTCTTGCCTTAGTTTGCTCATCTGGCTTCACAGAGCTGCTCAGGCTTGGTACCCTTAAATGCTGCTTGCAGCTTTAATTTTATTTATATTTTTATTTTATTTTATTTTTTTATTCTTTTTTCTTATTCTTTTTGTCAATGTATGAAAAAAAAAGCCTGGAGCCACTACCTCAGACGGCTCCATCACCTGGTCTCCATCACCTAGTGTCCATCTGGAGACCTTTAGGACACCTGAAGGTCTCCAAACTGTGTCAAGATGGAGATGGGAGACGACAGAGGGGGGGCTAACTAGGGG
>OMLJ01103456.1:0-14944 GCA_900302595.1 Gadiculus argenteus
TTCTTGGTATAGAAAACAGCCTTTTACTCAAATTGATCAAAATTGATTTATAGCGTTTTGGAACCACTCTTCATATAATCATAATAATTATACATTTTAATGGTAGGCTATTAGTTGTATTAATCATGAAAATGAAAACAATACATGACAACATATCGTTATTAAAACATTATTTATTTTATTAGAAGTGAATTTGGTTATCAGTACCATAGGAACGCAACTTCCGGTCGAATTGTCGGATACGAGCCGTCCGTAGACTGTCGTACGAGTTCAAATATTTCAACGCATCCGGAGGACCAACGGATCCGATTTTTTTCGCACCGCACTCGTTCGGACCCGTTCGCATGCGGTCTGCGAATCTCCATAGGGAATGAATGACTTCCGGTCGTTTCGCAGCCGGATTTACGCTGCTAGTGTGCAGGCGGCGTCATACTGCTGCGTCGGGATGTCGGAAACGCGACGCAATTCACCGCCAGGGTTGCCATATTTCCCGCCCAATCTGGCAACCCCATCTGTAGCGCTGCCGCTAGGGTTGCCAGATTGGGCGAGAGCTAGCGAGAGCCGTCACTTTCAGTTCACGCGACCCGCATTCCTATCAATCAATTTGCACGGCTCTGTATTATTGTGTGGCGCAACACTGATAGAAAGAAATGCATCTGTATTTTTGACGGTATTGAAAATCATACCGTCTGTATTTCTAAATACCCTGGTATACCGTAATACCGGCATACCGCCCAAGCCTAATTGGCATGACCATATATGGCTTATAGCGATATTTATTTATTTATTTATTTATTTATCTATTTATTTATTAAGTGCTCTGGTGGCTTTCTAATGAGCCAAACAGTCTCATCTGTATATGTATCTGTATAGACATATAAAAACGCTGGTTCTAATAATATTGGAGGCCAGCCTTTGTTAGGCCTGCCTCAATATTGAATACAGGCCAGTATTAGAGCATATATGGTACACATGTAAAGGATTACACATGTAAAGGAGCTAGGCCCGGTTTCCTGATAACGTCCACTCTTAACGCGCTATGAAAACTCCTACGTTTGGACTTATCAAAGTTGTTTACCTCTGTAGGCATGGTCTCTTAGGAGTCTTCTTAGGAAGCACTCCTTACGTCGTTCTTACTGTCGCAGCCGTTCAAATGAGGATATTGATTTTCGGTTTACAAATGTGTCTGACTTGTTGATTATTTATGAAAAATAGACCTTTCGAATTGAAAGCTAAATTGTGAATAGTTTGCGCACCGCCCGGCCAGTATGTTTGTCAGGTGAAAACAAAATGTCAAGGGAAAGAGGCAGTGGTTGAAAAAAGTATTTAGACCACTCGTTGCTTATGTTTTTTTCGTTTCCGAGTATCATTTACTTAATTTAGAAGAGTTTTGTTCATTTTTTAATTGTAAAATAAAGACAATTATTTTTTGAAGTTGTGAGTTGTAGTGTAGTAGTACAGTGGCGGCGACTATCACCAGGAGCTGAAACATCACTACGGTAGAGCTAAGAAGGTTCCGACCAACCTTACCAACGAATGACATATGAAAGAGATCCGTAACAAAGGACGTTACAGGAACCACGCGCAATGTTAAGGTAGAACTCGAAAGTAGAGGTTACGAATGACGTAGCGTTAAGAAGGCTCTAAGAAGGTTTCGGGAAACCGGCCCTAGACCGTAACAACGCATTAGTCGTTAGGATGTCTTTTGTGGAGGTCCCTTGCAAGCATTACATCAGCACTCTTGATTTACGCTTTTACACTTGGATTCAGTTTGAAGAGGGGTTTGACACTAAGAGTATTGTTGAATTCATTTTAAAAGTCAATTTGACAGGTCAAAGAAGATCCTAAAAGTCTACCTTGCAAGACATTTCTACCATAAGGATAATGCAGGAGGACTATTTATTGTTCATATGTATTATTTTCATGGTGTTAAGTGCATAACACATAGTCCGTCGTGTTTAATGAGGATTAAAGAAGTACACCTACATTCGAAATTGACTACATTTCTATATTTAAGGATAATTATGATGTGCACTCCATTCCAGCCATCCATCAAATGGCTGGTAATCGGAAATACATAAGCACACCGGCATTACACAGGACCCCCGGTTAAAGTTTCCCCTTGGATCAAGGTGTTTGGGCTAACGCTGTGACCTGTTCCTTGATCTCTGACCCCGCTCCGTCCCCGTGGAAGAAACTAGCTCATCATCCGGGGCTGGTGTACAATGTCAACGTCTCAAAACACTCGTCTCTCAATGTCAATCTCAGTGCCTCTGACCCTGAGAGGGAAAGGTATTGGCTGAGTGTTTTATTCTCGCTATGAAAGGCTAGGTTTGCGATATCGTGTGACCGACTTTCTCAACCAAACTTAATTGACCCAAAACCATCAACGCCCCTCTTTCATAAGTAACATCCCGATGACTTATCTCCCAAAGGGCTCCTGAAATATAAACAAAGAGAAAGAGTGTGACTTGAAAATCGAAACCGCCGGTTCAGGTTTGCAAGCATTGAGTTGCGCCATTTCCTGCGCCAACGACGATCCTATATGTCTCCAATCTGGGCCCGGCGTCTCGCGTTTCACCTACCGGTGGTGAATATTTGATGAACATGATCCATACCAGCACCCGGTTTAATCAGATGTTTGAGGAGATAGTTAGCCAAGTGCAGGTAGACTTGCGTTGGCACAAAACATGTTTGGTATCTAAACTTAATTTGTATTATTTTTTTGAGAAATGACCCTTCTAAGAAGATTTAAAGGGAGTGGAGAAGATCATCCACATTGTTTTAGAGATGCTGATTTTTTTGGGTTGATAAGTTGACTGGAGAGTATGTGTGAGCGCCTTCTAGAGTTGATGGCTATTACTTGATTTCACGTAACTGAGACAACTAAAATGTTGATCATCAAAGTATTTTTTTATTTCAAAATGCAAACCGTATCACGTTTGAGATTGAACGTTGGCTGGAATGGCATGCACATCAAAGAAATGCAATTACCAAATTCAAGGGCGTATATTTGGCAGTTGACTACAGCCATGGTGGTGGTAATTTTCTATCCTCATTATTTACCTCCAGTTCCAATATTTTAATTAAATCTTTTATGAAATTCTTCCCCCTTCTATCACAGAAAATGGCGGAGCTGAACAAAATCACAGCGGAGCGAAACGAGGAGACTGACAGTGAGGGCCCCGTTCCCCCCGGAACCGAGACCCCGAACCAGACCACGGAGCAGCAGCAGGAGGAGGAGGAAGGTCTGGTGGTCCAGCAAGTCCGCACCGTGGACCAGCAGGGCAACCTGAAGGTGGTCTACCCCTCCAAGACGGACCTCCCCAACGCAGACGAGACCCTGATGATCATCTGGTAGACGGTATGTCTGCCAGATGTTGTCCTTTTCTTCGGTTCATTGAAGGCTTATTGTGTTAAAGACGGTCAAAGCATCTCAAAGAAGGGCAAAGCATACCACGGGAAAGATACCACGGTGTCATCATCATGTACTTAAAGTAAATGTAAAAAAAAAAAATAATGTTCAGAATTATATTCTGGTTTCTTTTCTTTTTTTATCATGTCATACTCTTGATTTCTGGTGTACCGTAGGAAAATGACAGCTCAATGCAATATCCTAACAACATACAGGATTGTAATAACAAGTATTTGCCGGTTATTGTACTTCTGGAACTGCTACAAACCATGTTCAAACTAACCTCCATTAAATATCTTAACACACTCTGTAGACTCTTTGTTTCCCTGCCTCCTCAGCTCTTTACTTTAGTTATGTGTCCGGTCTTCTTAAATCAATACCTCAATTTATGGGGGATTTCACCTCTCCCTGCTGAATACATGGTTTAAGAAAGAGAGATCTTCTGAGGATTTCTTGGTTCATGTATTTGGACCAAATGGCAGGAAACTGCACACAGACAAAAGCGAATTACAAAATGCTAATGCGTGTGTGTGAATGGGAACTGCCAACACAAATTCCACGCAAAACATTTTATTAAAGCAATTTCAAGTTTAAAAATACATTCTAAAAGGTTGAATGAAAGTATTTCACTTTTTTGGTGTGCAGGATGTGTGGTTATTTACCCACAGTGAAAGATCTTTACCTTTTCAGAATCAAAGTAGAAAGAGGATGGATACGGTTACGTATCGAGTGACTCAGTGTGTGTGTGTGTGTGTGTGTGTGTGTGTGTGTGTGTGTGTGTGTGTGTGTGTCTGTGTGTGTGAGCGGGCGCTTGGAAGGAAGAAGCACTCCGTACAAAGAGATGGCCAGAGCTTTGGCAGTCACAGGTATACTGCGTCAAATGTGCATTCTAGCACATTTATAATTGATTCTGAAAGCATGAAGGAAAGTAATAGGGTTGGTCAGAAGAAGCAGGCCTGGTTGGATGCAAAGAGGAATGGGCAAACCTGCAGCTGTTCGTGGAGCTCTATGGGTAATAACACTAAAACCAACGGGCACCGCGCTCAGGACAGACTGGACTTGAGCGCGCCGAGGATGAACAGGTCCCCGGGTGAGGGGCTGCCTCCGGGCGCCCGCCAATCGGCAGACTTCCAGCTCGCCGCAAAGTCCACCCAATCCGCGCGCAGTTTTTCTCGCTCAAGGGACATTGTGGTTCTGCGTGAACCGAGGCGAGGCACCTCCACGGCCGTGGCGCACAGCAACCTGCTGCCACCCATCGCCGGGTCGACCAGCATCCCTCGAAAGGAGGACGACGCCCCTACCGTGTCGGCGTCTGTTCCCAAAAGCCTCACTCGGTTGTCTAACTCAATCGTCATGAGGGAAAAGACGTCGTTCCGCGTATTGGTGTCTCGGCACAAAAGAAGAACTGAAATTTCGGATCAATCAAGCGGGTCTGTGTTTGGGGTAAGTTTTAGAGTACTTAACAATGATCTGAACTCTGAGTCGCGATCCGGACCGCTGCCGGGGGGCATTGGTCGCGCCAAGTCCCCCGTGGCCGCTGCGGCCCCGGCGTTGATGGAACTTAAAATAGGACCACAAAAGAGAGACGCGTGCACCGCTGCCGCCGTCGAACCCAACACCAGGGACCTCAACGCAGCGCAACAAAGGGCTTTGTGCTGGGACGATTCAGACGTGGAAACAGAGTCTCAGTGCTCGGAGGGCAGCGTTACCTGGAGGGATTCACATTGGCTCGAGGAGAACGACGAATACTACACCTCCCAGAGGATCGCTGACTGGGTGGTAAAGGTGAACTCCACATTGTTCAACACGTCAAAAGAGAACTTCGAAAGTCTTATTCCTGCTGAAGAGCAAGACATCTCAACCATAAAGATCATCTATGATGGTGACTGATCCAATGATGTCTTAATGTCACGGGTACAATGTGCACAAAAAGTATAGTCATGTTTGAAATGTCAATAAATATCACCTTTAATGGGACAACATTGGCCTAATTCCATTGACAAGCTGGTAAAAAGTTTCATGAAATTACAAACGTTTTAATAAAATATGTATACAAAAAAGCCAAGAGGAAGACTGTTTCCCTTGCATCTGAAATATATCGAATTCATAATTTTTGAAATAAATGTTCCTAGGTGGATCTCGGTTCTAATGAGGCCACTCATGGGCATTTGTGGACGTAGTAACCAGTGACGTAGCCCAAGAGGTAAACAGACACCAGAGCAGTCACACCTCCGGCCACCTTGACCACCAAGCCCACGCTGCCCGTACACAGTCGGTTGTAGAACCTGGAAGAGAAGAGGAGAACGAAGAAAGGTGATTGTCTCAATCATCATCAAACAGCTACACACTTGTTTTTGATGTGGTGTGATATGCTTTCAACATTATACAACAGTTATTTCCGACCAAGTCATTTGATTGGACGAGAGGCATTCCACAAGTGCTGATAAGGACTTGCTTGCTTGACTACACTTGCTGAGTATAACAGCAATGGGACTTTTAACATTAACTTTATACATGTATCACAATGTCATAGTAGTTGCCAGGTATAATGTATAAGTAATGTATAATATGTATATGTATAATGTATAATATGTATAAAATGTATAACTTTATACATGTATAACAGTGTCATACATGTATACAGTTAAGTCCCATTGCTGTTATACTCCTTATCAGTCATGTCATAATGACACTGCCTTACAGGAGTCTCCAATAATTGTGAGCTGTTAACTCATCGGATTCACAAATGGCACCCAAGTGACTTGTTAACAAACTCATTTCACTGGTTGAACAATAAATGAAAACCAACAGATAAATGTACCTGATACACACTAGCTGGTCTGTGGTAACGTGTAGACCTACACAAAGTAGCAAGCAACAGGCCAGTGTAATGTAAACTCAAGTGTTACCATTACAATGTGTGCTTGGTGCTCATCGACCTAAAGTCACTACATCTCCCTCCACTGGCACTCCATGTGCAACCACCCACATCACATCTCTCATCAGTCCCTGTGTCCCGCTGAGCCCCACTATTGGTTTCTGCCAATGTCAGTTCTTTGTTTGTTTGTTTTGATCCTCTATCTCCTAAAAGGCACTTAGAAACACAACTCCTCTACCTAATGACTAAAAGGAATGGTAGGCAAATTATTTAAAAAGCATTGTTCAAATCAAATAATAACCCTATAAACAAATCTGATATATTTGGCGGTTGCTGGCCTCTAATAAGCCTGTCCAATCATTTCACTCAGCCCGAATGAAATGATTGGATGGCTTACCTGTCTGTCTTCCTACCTGCCCACCTACTGTACCTGCGTGGACTCTGCCCGTGCATACATTGAATGACCCCAGTCTTCCACTCGTCTTGGCACCTTATTGCTAAAGCTAGCCAACTACTGTGAGATTTGTTCGGTTGGCTACTTAATTGTTCCAACAATTTCCCAATCCCACCATTAACAGAAACAGTCAATGTATCATTTTTGAATGCCTTTGTGTTTGATTTCGATTTTTCATATACGTTGAACTCTCACCCCACCAGGCCTGTTTGTGAGGCGGCCACGTCGATGTTGATGTTTTCTTCATTCCACCGGTTGTACTGCACACGGTCTGAGCTGCCGCCGTCCACGGCTGTAGTCATTGTAATCCTGTTGTGTGTTGAAGTGACCTCCGACCTCAAACCTCAACACGTTCAGCTCTCCAATGGAACCAAGACAACAGACTGTTGAACAATAACACTACAATCAACAAGTGTTATAAGATATAAGATATAGAAGAAAAGTGTGTAACAAGAGAATAGCTCTGGATACATGCTATACAGAGACTGAATGAATAGGCTGACAATCCTTTACACTAGCACCACAGTTCTTTAAACCGAGTCTTATGATTTGGATAGGATTAAGCATGCCGTGGCTCTATCAAGACAGAGAATGTGCTCAAGTATGGATCGAGACAAATGAGCGTTGTGTCCCTCTCAGAGCAGAACAATCGGTGGTCGCCATGAACACACACTCACCTGTGGGAACGGTGGTGGGAGGCAGCCCGGTCTGGAATGCTGTGCTCCGGCTAGTCTTCAAGCTCTTATAATAGAGCCCATGTCTGTATAGGAGACTTTGGTCCTAGTTCAGGCTCAGTTCGGCGAGGTCACGCTAACTAGACATAAATCTGTTGGTTTCGTTCCAGCCCTCCCCTCCACCCTCCCCTTGTCCGCTCGAGGTCACCATAAACGCCTTGTCTCTGTGATAAAGGGCAATCAGAGCCCTTGTCTCTGGGTTTGCTCTCTGGTTGCATCACAGCTGATAGCACTGAGCCAAACCCTGAGTCTGCATACACAGTAAATAAGCTTCCTGTTTGCCACCAAGGGGCCTTGAAATGTTTCTCTGTAATGTTTGGTAGGATGGTATTCTTACAGATCAATTATATTTCCGATGCTAGTGAGGTTAAGTGAGCTTTTTTCAGGTTGGTATCAGGTTGTGGACTAGTGTTGAATACTTTTTGTACTACTAGTTCTATACTATACTCCTTACTACTTTAGGTTGGACTTTAGGTTGGACGTGCTCACACCATTTCTCACATAATTGCTCACATAATTCAACAATACGTGCACAAAGTTCACAGTGTACATTTTTTTTATTGGAAGATCAAAGAAAGATAGTCAAAGAAAGTATAAGAAGTAACAGCACTTCAGTTCTGTATTGTTTATATGTAGGTCTTAAGCTTTTGTTAATGTGAGTGTGGTTCATGTTTAAGATAATAGGGTTGGAAGATGGTTAGAATGCTGATAAAATGCCTGACTTGATATAATTTAAAAACGTAAGAAACATATACAATCTCCCTATACAACCTTTTCACTGAGGTTTGGCGTAGATTAAAGGCTGGAACTGTTGACGTCATAATTAAAGTAGCCTACAGTGATTGTGATAAAGTGATAATCCCTTTTGTTGTTGAAATACTAGGGGAGAAAATGGTCGCCAATAATGAAAGTCAAAATAGGTAAAGTACAAGTGCCTGCTCTCCTCTCCCTTCCAAAATGTTGTGTATTTTACAATAATGCGATAATCTAAACCTGGTTCTCTGGTTTCTTCCGCTACTCCACCTTCTTTATATGACCGAGTGAGGGCGCGCTTGCATTTTGTTTAATCTGAGAACAAAATAGGAGGGTCGTTATTATCCATCCATGGTTGTGTAATCTAGTGATTTAGCATCATTAGCGACATTATTTGTATGTTCCACCCGTATAAGATATTATAAGTCAGTTGTAATTAGGCTAGTAATGGTAAGAGTAGGCCTATAACTTTTTTTTGTAAAGATTCCATTGTAATGTATGCTTGTTTTTTTATGATAATATAATGGTAAAATACATTTCATGTTAGATATTTCGCTATCAATATTCAATTGCACTATGAAAATAAAAAGGTGTATATAAATTACAGCCTGCGAATTCCACTCGTTTTTCGATCGCGCCGTTCAACGTCATCATTAATGGACGGCAACAATGGAAAATAAACAAAGAAGTAAATATGGCATGGCTAAATTATAAGAACGTGAATTTAAACCATTAACAACAATGTACTAGGGATATTTGATACTAACAAGAACTCTCTTAATGTCTTGTTTTGATGCATACGATTCCCAGTGGTTTAAAATGTGTGTAACGTTTGCTGTGCCATTCCACGTCTAAATATAACAAAAACACGAACTATTAAAATGTAATCGCTATCGAGCATATAAACCATCGTTTTCGCTTTTAACCATTCAACCTGGGAACTGAAAATGACAACACTAACCAGACAGGACCTTAACTTTGGACAAGGCAAGAGACAATCATTTGGTAGATTGCATGTTTTTCGTAGTCCTTCGACCTCCTAGTGTTTGACTAACGCCAGTATAATGTACTCTTCCACAGTGGTGGCTGACATTCTGTGTGAGTTCCTAGAGGTGGCCATTCATCTCATCTTATATGTTCGGGAGGTGTACCCCTCCGGGATTTTCCAGAAGAAAAAGAAATACAACGTGCCTGTACAGGTAAATTCAATTGACCACCTGTTTGCATTTGTGGGCTTTTTCTTTTTGTTGGCCACAGGTCAACTTAATTGGCGTATTCATGATGTTGCTTTGCCTGTTTATTTTGTAGATGTCATGCCATCCAGAACTGAACCAGTATATCCAAGATACGCTCCACTGTGTGAAGCCACTCATCGAGAAGGTGAGGATTGTGTGTGAGTACAGTTAAAAGAGGTTGGTTTGAACCAATGAGCTTTAAATGTCCTTTCTGTTATTTTCAGAATGATGCTGAGAAGGTAGCAGTGGTCATCATGGACAAGGAGCACCACCCTGTCGAGAGATTTGTTTTTGAAATCTCTCAGCCCCCCCTGCTGAGCATCAGGTATGTCTGTTTATTAGGATTATCAGCACAGCACATGCTGTCTGTCTTATTCTGGTAAAAACTAAAAACACAAAATGATCTTGGAATTAAAGTTTATTGCAAAGTTAATACCAAAGCCCCTACAAGGCAGCTGGGACAGAAAGCATTTGATTATAAGCCATAAATGTGTATTACAACTAATAATGTTCTGTTGTTTACTTGATGTGTACTTTATCTATTATGCTATAAAATACAATCAGAGTGACGTGCTGGTGTTGACACATTAACTGTGTGTGTGTGTGTGTATGTGTGTGTGTGCCCGTGTCCGTGTCCGTGTCCGGTGTCTGTTGCAGCTCTGACACACTGCTGTCACATGTTGAGCAGCTGCTGCGGGCGTTCATTCTGAAGATCAGCGTGTGTGACGCGGTTCTCAACAGCAATCCCCCAGGTAAGGAGTATCACATTACGGGACTATAGTCTCTCCGTGATTGGCTGGGTGTTGAAATGCTTAACAGTGCTCCACTCCTCCCCTGTCCCAGGCTGTTCCTTCACAGTACTGGTCCACACCAGAGAAGCTGCCACGCGAAACATGGAGAAGGTGCAGGTCATCAAGGTGAGGCCAGTGACCCCCATGCGGCTCTGGAGGTCAACGCTGTCCATTTATGTTAGTGTTGGTCTTGCATGCGGCCGAGATGTATGAATGTTTTGTAAGTCACTTATTTCTGTATTATATAAGACTTATATATATATGTGTGTATCCATTATTTATGTATTTTAAGGATTATTGTTTCCTAAGTACCATTGTAACCTGAAGACAAGTTTGCTCTCCAATGTGCCCTCTGGATGTCCCAATATTGAAAATATCCCATGGTGTCATCTCATCGTAAAGTCCCAATCTCGCCGAGACGCATCAATGCTAGAGTTGTAGTGCTTTAGTGCAAGACACCACACACACACACACACACACACACACACACACACACACACACACACACACACACACACACACACACACACACACACACACACACACACACAGCGCAGGAGGGTTCAGTCAGGAAGACACAGGACGCTTCCCTTAGTGTCCGCTATCACGTTAGCAAGAGTCCTCTGAGCTACCAGCGAGTTAGTGCTGATTATCAAGGACCACGCAGACGCTTCAACGCAGGCGTGAACCTTTGCGGTTCTGCGTCGGGTTTTGGTGAGCGGACCAATCACAGCCCTTGCTGCTGCGTCGCCTCAACGGAAGGTTGCAATTTTTGGTAGGCGCGCGTCAGGCCCTTGCGGTGAACGCAAGGGGGTCAGTAACCCGCTTGCGTTGCGTGAACGCGGGACCATAATCAGCCCTAGCCATAGTGCAAATGTGAACCACATTTGCACTATGTACATATCCAATGCTTATATTATGTCCATATCTAATAATAATGCCAATATTATTCAACATGTCAACAGTGCCTTCTGCTGTATGCGAATATTGCACATGCTAAACAGCACCTTATATTTGACTTTTATTTTTGCTTTTCGTATATAAATCTGCACATGCTAAACAGCACCTTATATTTTACTTTTTATTTTATTTCTGCTCTGTGTATAGATTGCTTTTATATTTTTTTGTGAAGGGAAATATTGCAAAATAAGAATTTCATTGCCTGGTGCAAACTATGTTTCCATTGTGTATATGACAATAAACATCTTGAATTGAATTGAATCTTTAGTGAAAGGAAAACGCCGTTGACACGTACAGAAGCAACAAAACCATGCAGGAGTGCTGTGCTATGAATAATAAGTGTTACAAATTTGTGTTTTCCAAATATCTTGGATTAAACTGCAAAAGACAACTCGGCCATGTTTGAGTTATGAGGAAATGAGTAAAAGTGACAGTTTGCTCGTCATGTAATAATCATGAAATAAATATTTTATTACCCAGACAAATCTTATAAATGGTACGTATCTTAGTCACTGCCTGCATGTTCACTAGTGTTTCGCTCATGGGGAGATAAAGCATGGAAGCGATGCATATTAAATGACCTGGCTGTGCTCTCTGATGAAAGACAGAAAGAGCTGTTCAGCAAAAAGGAGTTATAATTTTTTTCTTAGAGCGATGCTTCCAGCCAAGTATCACAGTAGGAACACATAGAGACATATCACACATCACATCTAATGTGTCACACATTTACGTCATCGTCTCGTTACCTGTCAAATATAGAGCCAACTCCAGCGCTGTGCGCGCTGCTTCTGTGCACGTGAAGGCCGGTGGCCAATAGAATGCCGTCTTTAACCGTGACCGAGCGGTGTGAGAAGGACGCGATGAGCAGCTCGTTCCAGCCTGCACACACACACACACACACACACACAACATGGTGGATTCGTCAAAAATTAGGCTGCGTTTCCGAAAATAATAAATAATCGTATGTCAATGAACTCATATCAAACGCTTGTCCCTGTTTTTACATCTGTTTTCATACAGATGTCTGCATTAGGGTTACGATGGGACGTCTCCACCTCGTCAATGAGTCCTGCATGGCGTATCTCGCCACCAGGGGGCAGCAAGGAAGCAGCTGAAAAACCACCGGGTCTATAACGCTAACCACCAACCACAAGGGTCGATGCAGGTTTAAGTACTTCCTGTGAGTGGTGGTGTGTGTGTGTGTGTGTGTTCCTGCCTGTGTGTTTGGGATGCGTGCGTCCTTGTGTACGTTGTGTGTCGTGGAGGTGGGGGTTATGATGTCCTGATACATGCGTAACTGTTTTCTGTGTGTGTTAATGAGTACATGTGTGTTCTGGGTGAGGGGGGGGCTGGGTTTGGGTCATGCGTGCCCGCGCGTGTGTGTGTGTGTGTGCGTGTGTTTGCGTGTGTGTACCTGCTCGTAGTAGGATGACCTGGTCGTCCAGGGGCAGCTCAGAGAAGTGGGGGATCCTCTTGGCCCACTCCACCAGCGTGAACAGCTGCTTGTCTGCCGCCTGGCAGATGTTGGTGACCGGGTCGTTGGTCTGGACCGACCGGGAGAGGAAGAGACAAGAGGAGCACCGCTTGAGTGACACGCACATTGACGCGCTTTAACACTTAAAAAAGGAAGAAAGGAAGAAACTATTTGAGACGCGTGAACGGAGGTTAGTAATTTAGCTAGTAATTTGCGTATCACCTGCAGTAGTTGGCTATCACTGCTGTACTAAGGGAATAGGTTGGTTTGACGATTGCCATCACTTGCACTTTGTCCTATGAACATCCTCATTTTACCGATAGCGATGTATTGTGACACTTCTTATGACAAATGTACTTATTGTAAGTCGCTTTGGATAAAAGCGTCTGCTAAATGCCCTAAATGTAAATGTAAATGTAAGGTTGGTCGTTCAGACTTCTGACTTCTCTTTTCACCGTCGCTGTGCCTTTCAGTACAATACTCCCATCACTCATGACAATAGCGTGCAGTCGACTGAAGGCGATAATGTCTGTCAATTGTGTAACGTTGTGACAAGTCTTATGTGTGTATGTATGTCAAACAGGCCTCCTCAGATCATTTTTTGTCCTGTGAAAATTGACTCCTCTCGTAACGACGCCGGTTTCACCGTTTGTTTTTATCTCGTCCTCTAGTTTCTCCAGACAGCTATGGGTGCTGTGATGAAATGCTTTGACAGCACGAATACCAATTCTAATCTCCTCGTGACAGATGTGCAAACAAAAAAAAAGAACAATGCACAAAAAGCGGGGCTGGCAGAGGGTGTTTCAAAGGCACGGTGGGTAAAACAGGTTTACCGCAAACCGACCATGTAGATCGTCAGCCAATGACAGCGGAGCGTGACTCCGTGGTGGAGATGTGTAGCACTGCCGTTCCTCTGATTGCTCATTACCACCACACCGAGGTAGGTCTGCGAGTACCGAGCGAAAACAACGAATGACTACTGATCACCTCCGATAGCTTGCTACACAACGGAGATGGCACATGCATTTTAAAGCTATGCTGTCCGTGTGAACACTAGGTGATACACTGGACTCATTCGTGGACATATTACATCAGCCTACTCTTAAAATAGAGATAAACTCCTCATGACACCTCTGCTAAATGAGTGTCCAATATAATGAGCAATCCAGCTCATTATATTCTACATTATATTATACTGTTGGACATCATTTAAATTGAACGCACTGATGGAAACACTGGGACTGTAGTCAAATGCACATATACCCGCAGTGTGATGAACAAATGAATCAAAACCCATCTTGACCTTTACTGGGGGTACCGACCAGGTGTACTTTTCCCGATATGAGGTTTTGTGGGTGCGGTTTGAAGAGAGGATCCGCCCAGGATCCGCCCCTCAGGGACTCTTACAGCGGCTCAGAAAGTCCTCCAGCAGAGGTGGTACTTTTCTGAGCCGCTCGTAGCTCGTCGACGCTCCGTCGGTAAGCCTCTCGGACTTCCCTGTGGTGCGTTCGTGACGACTGGGAGCTAACGCGTGGGCATAGCCAAAAAATTAAAAAAAGTCCCGGAACTGAAAAAGTTCTGGTCGGTATGCGTCTAGTGTATGCTGTGTTGTTATCCACTATGATCTAACATATGGGTTTAGGACCTATAAACAATGCAGCAGTACCCGTCCCGGAGAGGGAGGGGTACCTGTCCCGGAGAGGGAGGGGTACCTGTCCCGGAGAGGGAGGGGCTTAGCGAGACACTCACCGAGTTGCCCGGGCTGCTGTCCGTGTACATCTCCGTCTTGGGCTCCACGGCCAGCTCCGCGTCCAGGATCTTGTCCACGGGCATCTCCTCGTTAAAACTACTGGTGGGCTCCACCTCGTTCTCCCCCCGCTCCTTCCCCCGCTGCCTCTCTTCCTGCACAGCTGCAGGGCCACACACACACACACACACACACACACACACAGCACAGACACACACACACACACACACACACACACAGGCATAGACACACAGACACACACAACCACACAGACACACACACACACACACGGACACAGACACGCACACACAGACACACACACAACCACACGGGCACAGACACACACACACACACACACACACACACACACACACACACGCACACACACACACACACACACACACACACACACACACACACACACACACACACACACACACACACACACACACACACACACACACACACTCACACACACACACACACACACACACACACACACG
>OMLJ01103460.1:0-11478 GCA_900302595.1 Gadiculus argenteus
AATATTATTTTAAGGCATCTAAGTGTATGTTGTGATCAGTCATATCCCTGTTTAGTCATGAGTTTCCTAACATTGTCTTTGTACTTCTTTTCAAGGAGGCGTTGTTTCAAATACTTGCATGGGCAATCGACTGTTTGCATTGCAAGACCACTTTGCTATGACAGCAAAGGACTGTACACAATATTTAGCACAGAATAAAGTGCTCGTCCGGGATTTGAACCCGGGACCTCTCGCACCCGAAGCGAGAATCATACCCCTAGACCAACGAGCCACAAGAAATTAGTTAAAATGTCAATTTCTGAAATTGGTCAAATGATAAGCAGTGGTGCAAGCGTTTAATAGTTCCAACTTATTGCGACCCATTTAAAATATTAATTCTTCATTCGGACTGCCTTAAAGTCTTATTTTGTAATGTAAAAATAGTTACAGGTGTCCTGTGATATAGTGTTACAGAGTTGTCCAATGTGCTGGATTTGGACTCCAGTTCAAGGAGGCGTTGTTTCAAATACTTGCAAGGGAGATCAACCCTTTACATTGAAGCATCAATTTGATAGGCCAATAAAATTATTTAATGTGGTAGTGTGGCCGAGCGGTCTAAGGCGCTGGATTAAGGTTCCAGTCTCTTCGGAGGCGTGGGTTCAAATCCCACCACTGCCAGGTAATAACCTGTCTTCATGGAGAAATGTAAACTATTTTTCTCAAAAGCATCAGTGTGGACTGACAACGTCTCACTAAAATGCTTAGAATCCCCTCAAAGAAACTACGACTTACCTTGAGGATGAAAACAAGGTCTTATCTTGTTTATCTGTCATTCCCAGTAACCAAATTGGGAATTAAGTATGCAGATCACCATCTATGTTAGATCATAAGAAGTTATCAAAGTTGAATAACCTAAATGTGCTTCAGTGATCAGTCAGATCCCTGTTTAGTGTTTGAGTTGTATTCGGCCTCCTGTTCGTTGTTTGAAATGCTTGCATAGGGAATCACCCCTTTGCATTGCAGCACTTCAAGAACCAGTTCAAAACTTTGGTCAATCCATGACCTCAATGGACTGTGCACCTACCCCAGAACTAAGGGCTCGTCCGAGATTTGAACCCGGGACCTCTCGCACCCGAAGCGAGAATCATACCCCTAGACCAACGAGCCAAAAAAATAGAAATAAAAATGTCAATAAGGTCCCGTAATGTCCCGTAGTGTCCCGTAGTGTCCTGTAGTGTCCTGTAGTGTCGGGGTGCTTGGTGAGGGAAGAGACCTGGTCTCCGGGGGCGTGTCCAGGCTGAACAGGCTCCGCCCCTCAGCCACACCCTCCAGCCGCATCAACTGCACTAGGCCCCTTCTAGGCCCCTGTTAAGCCCCTGCTAGGCCCCTCCTAGGCCCTGCTAAGCCCCAGGCCCCTTCTAGGCCCCCATTAGGCCCCTAAGCCCCCATTAGGCCCCTGCTAGCCCCCTGCTAGGCCCCCATTAGGCCCCTGCTAGGCCCCTGCTAAGCCCCTGCTACTCTGTGAGCGGCTCTGGCCAAACAGAGACGGCAACATGATCAGGACAGTCTACACAGGCATACATCATTCATTCTACATTTTAGATTTATTTATTAACACAACCGAGCAAAATCAGTAAAGAATCATTCTAAAGACGATTCCCTCGAACGCGTAACTATGGAAGCAATCCAAAACAACGTCAAGTGTTTGCTCACAGTAGTTTCCGTTGTATAATATTGACCTAGGGAGTGAAATTACACTACACCTCCCGCCTGTCCAAACACAGAGCAGGAGCCGCTCTGGGAGAGGAGAGCATTCCAGAACAGCCGGACGGCAGGACGGAGCTGTTCACCTGCACCTCACACCGCTCCGTTCCTGCTGGACACCATGGCTACGCTGGGTAACATCATCTTCTGGAGGTGTGTCCCCTTTTAACCTCGCTTTAAATGCCTTCGTTTTGATTTATTTATTTTTGATTTAACCTTTATTTATCCAGGTGAGTCCCATTGAGACCTTTAGCCTCCTTTTCAAGGGAGCCTGCGGAACTCAGAGCCTTTTTCAAGGGAGCCTTTTCCGAAGAAGAGCATAGCAGAACGAGGACGAGCTGGAGGAGATAAGGAGATCTCTTAAGCGTAGTTTATACTTCTCCGACTCCGTCGTGCGTAATCCGACTCCGTCACTACGCAGACCCCCTCGAGCCATCATACTTCTGCGTCGGGATGTCGGAGACGCAACGCGAGTCACCGCCAGGGTTGCCAGATTGGGCCATATTTACCGCCCAATCCGGCTTCTAGGGTTCTAGGGTTCCCAAGTCAAACCAAGTCAAACCGGCCAAGTCAAACCGTGAAAAGTAATTCCGGACATGATGTTTTTAGAGGACCAATCACAGCCCTCCGTCTCCGTCTCCCCTCGACGCAGTGACGGACAGTTAAATAATATTACACGCAGCCGGAGACGACGCAGAGGCTCTCCGACAGGCTCTCCGGCTACGGAGAGGGCTGTCCGTAGCCTACGTACAGCACTTTACGCAGGAGTATAAATCAGACTAGTTGGAACACCGGGGAATTACACTATAATATAGAACTCTAAAGATACTAAAGGCTCTGTGTTCTGCAGACCACAGAACGGCCCTTGGGGAATTGTATTGTTAAGACTTTTTAATTCTATTTGAATTCTTGATATACTAAAGTGATGATTTTGCCGTCTGGTCTTCTTCTTCTGCAGTATGATCATTCTGATCGTAGTGTTCTCCGTCCTCATCATCTTGATCCTGGCCTTGGGTTTGAGCAGTAAGTCTCTCTCTGTGTCTGTCCTAAACCAAAAGGTTATGTTTGCTCTTGTCCCCGTGAATGGAACCAGTCTGTCTGCCTGTCTGTGTTTGTTTGTCCTGTCTTTGTTTGTTTGTTTGTCTGTGTTACGCCTGCCAACAGTCTGTTTTTATGAAGGCTTTACTGTGTTTCTGACAGCTTATTCGTTTATCTGCTTACCTTCTGTCTGTCTGTCTACCTGTCTGTCTGTCTACCTGTCTAACTGTCTATCCGTATGTCCGTCTATCTGTCTATCCGTATGTCCGTCTAACTGTCTATCTGTCTGTCTGTCTACCTGTCTATCCGTCTGTCTTTATGTCTGTCTGTCTATCTGTCTGTGTGTCTACCTGTCTATCCATATGTCTGTCTGCCTGTCTATCCGTATGTCTGTCTACCTGTCTATCCATTCGTCTGTCTGTTTGTCTGTCTCTCTGTCTCTCTGTCTCTCTCTCTCTCTCTGTCTCTCTCTCTCTCTGTCTCTCTCTCTCTCTCTCTCTCTAACTGACCTCCATACCCAACAGGCCCGTGCAGAGCAGGAGGAGCAGGCGGTGTGGTATCTCTTCAGTCCCCTGTTGGGTCTGAATGGTGTACAAAGACAAAGCTTGTCCTATTTCCCCATACTATTGAAGTTGATCGTATCCACTACTGGTATCCACTACTGCACGCACGCACGCACTCAGAGGCACTCACCGCAGCAAGGACACACACACATACACTTACTTTGAGTCTCTTTGTTCCCCCTCTCGTTCTCTCACTTTGTACACCTTGTCCCCCTAAATACCTCTGACCCTTTCAGCTCGCTCTCTCTCTTGCGCTCTATCTCTCTCGCCCTCTCTCTCCCTCCCTCCCTACCTCTCGCTCTCTCTCTATCCCTCTCTCTCCCTTTCGCTCGCTCACTGACTCACTCTTTGCGCTCTGATTAATCTCCCCTAATCTCTCCGTCTTCCTTTTCTTACCGTCTCTCTCTCTCTCTCTCTCTCTCTCTCTCTCTCTCTCTCTCTCTCTCTTCATCACTCTCTCTCCATTCCCCTCATACTTGAAGGCTTTTTATTCTTCACTTCATCTTTTAGATTGAAAGTTTCAACAGGCTGAACTGAGCAGGCTAATTTCACATGGACCCTCGCCTCGTCTTTGTGAGTTACTTGTTATGCGCTGTTGAAAATTGATGAGAGATTTTTCTCAGCCTTCCTTGAATACTAAGTAGTGCGGAGAGAACCAACTCACCCATTTAGCTCATCAGGTCTTTCCCCCATTCAATATGCAACATGAGGTGGCACTCAAACTTCTGCCCAATGTGTCGATGCCATCTTCTCTCTCTCTCTCTCTCTCTCTCTCTCTCTCTCTCTCTCTGTTCAATTTTAATTCATTTTAGGCTATTGGCATGACGAAAGCAAACAAAAACCTCCGGAAAAACTAAAAAACTAATAAGGTACATAAGATGACAAAGATGAACGAATAACCACATAACAATCTAATCAATATATTATCTTCATTTATATCTCTCTCTCTCTCCCACTCTCTCTATATACTGTATATATTTCCCTTTTCTCTTTCATTATTTTTCTCTCTGCTAACAGCTTTTACCGTTAAAAAAAATAATAATTTCATTCAAACTTCACATTTTCGAATGTAAGGGATGGTTTGAAAATGTGTTAATAGAAAACAGTGGAAACTAGTCAAAATCAAAAAATGTGTTGATGTCCAAATTGCAGTGTTATTCAGCCTCCTCACTGAACCATGAAGGAAGTGTGTAATCAAGAGTGCACACAGTGGCTGGAGTCCAGGACCCTGGACAGCACCCTTTCAGGATCACAACCATATTTGGGGATAGTACTGACAGAGGAATCAGTTTTATGAGCGCCAAACCAATCAGAAATCAATTATAAAAGGTGTATCTAGCCTTTGACTGGAGCTGATAAATATACATCTTCTGCACATTAATTTGTCCGGGTAATGAATGTCGATTGTAACCGATTGTAGTGTTGTTTTGTTCAGTGTGAAAGGGGAAAATGGATAAATGGGTTAGTGCTGGCCTGTGCTGGGTGAATGTGAAGCCCATTACAGTGTTTCCGGTATGATAACTTCTGGGTGCTTTCGTATTCAGTGTGTCTCCTGCTCCTACAGAAGCCGTCTTAAGCCCTTGTGTTTACGTCTTTTTTTTTCTTCCTTTTCAGAACATCTGCATTTCACGGTCAAGTGGATTTCAGATCTGAGCCACATCTGTGGCTCAGACATTTGACATTTGTTTTCTGCATCTAGACACAATGAGTGTGGAAGAATATTTATGAAGGGATTTTTATCATTTAAAAATGTGAACCACTCCATCATGTCAGGTATGGTGATTGGTGGAGTCATGGATGAGCGAATCCTTCTCCTGCTGATGATCTACAGTCTCTCTGAATGATCTCTCCAATGTACTTCTTCACATTGGTCCCTGTGCGAGGGGCTTCCAGGCATGTATGTCATTATTCATGGGCTGAATCGGGCTGATGGAATTCTCAAGATGGACATTTTAGGATAAATTCTTCTCTTTCATCATCTTCAGGGAAACTGTATGATGCTAAACCCCTTAAATACAATGCATCACTCACAACACCAGTGTTACATGCCTTGCCTTTGTGGCACGGTTTTTATGTTTGTGGCCGTTTCTTGTTTTCCCTAGGTCATCCTAGGTCAACTCCCCTTCTTTGTTCCTGATTGAAACCAGTGTTCCGATAGCCATTCTTCCCATACTGACTATACTTTGTTTGAATACATAGGGCGTTCCAATTACGATCGGGGCGTAAAGAAGTGTACCAAAATGACCCGGCTGGTGTACTCAAAACAGTATACTTTTGATACTCAACGGCAGCTATCTTAGCTACGTAGCGGATGAGGCGGAGCCAGGCTGAGCCAACGCACATCAGCACATTTATCACATAGCCTGCATTAATTGTCATTTTGTACTTTTATTGCTTTTTAGGTGCTAGGCGTAAAGGTTTCACCGTTCAAAGCGGGATGTTTATTGTGCGGCCCTCGCGATCGAAATTTCTGGTAAGTACACCACATTGAGTATTCAACTTGGAACAACACTGACATCTGAATATCTGGGCACTCAGTGAGTGCGGATAGTGTACTACGTTTAAGTGTACTCATGGAAGTATGGATATCAGAACACAGCACAGGAAGTATAAAAGGCCACGCCCCAGGAAGTCTCTCTCTCTTTGGGTTTGCTGCCATGAGCTATGGGTAGGGTCCCCATTAGTTTATTAGTGTTAAGGTTCGCAGATAAGGACCCAGGTGCAGACCAGATGCAATTGACAAAAAAGGTTTATTCCTTTTCCTCAGGATTCAAATAAGGGCAGAAAGGTCAAAAGTCAAACTTGGGAGTCAAAAACTATCACACAAAAGATCCAGGTAATGTCCAAATAGAAAATGAAAAATAAAAAAAACTGAAAATCACAAGGCAGAGAATCCCATGGCAGAACAGAAACAGGCAGAGTAGAATCGGGCAGAGCGTCTCATCTAACTTTCAGGTACAATCTGACAAAGACTGAAACAGGGGGCGGAACTTAAATACCAGAGGGAAAACAAATCATTTGCTGAGGGAAAACAGGGGGCAGGGAAAACTCAATTAGGACAACAAGCAGGCTAATGATCAGGTGTGGGCAATGAGTGGCACAAGTCGGGTGAGGACGGAGTTCAGGGCAGAATACTAACAATTAGTTTGTTTTGCCGTGTGCTCCTGGGAAGGGTGCTAGGTAAGCTTGGGGTACCCTGTACATAGCACCCACACAGATAACCCTCGTCTAGAGACAATTCAAGGTAAGCTGTTCCAAGTGTCTTTGTTTTATCTTACTGTTGCTAGCTAGGCCAGTCTGGGTTTAGTTTTTTTTTCCGGTAGAAGTTTTGTTTGGCTCAGTTGCTTTCCTTTTGGCTGTGTTTCCCCCATGATCAATGAATGCATTTTTACTCTTCAATGTTTTCCACCTTCGATCGTTTGGTTAGTTCCTTTACAGGATAGAGCTTAAAGTTTTTGCTTTAGTTTTGAGGGCCACTTTGACAGCTGCTTAATTATTAATGTGAGTGGTGTCAGTGTGCCAAAGTGTCAAAGTTATCATTTTCGTTTGTCCCAAAACGCTAGTTTCACCAACAAATCGTCAAGGAATTAAAACGGCCCATAGATTACAGAGCTTCTCTAAGCTTTGCCATGAAGGCAGCGATCTCAATTGAGATCGGAACAAGAACTTTGTTCTGTGAAATCTGCCATGCATTTATGGACTCACAATCTGACAATGTGGGGGAGGGGGTTTGAACAGTATATAACCCCGGTATATAACAGTAGTTTATATAGAGTTTATATATAACAGTATATAAACTCGCACTGCTCTTCAGTGACGGTTGGCAGTGTTCTCAAGTAACGAGATTCTGGGTATTACCTACACTTCGAGCCCGATAGCTCGAAATTTGTAATTTTCAAAACATATCTCTTACGATATCCAGCCAATTCCGGATGTAAATCCATTTTCTGACTCCTTTTACAACTCATCAAACTGGGAATGATGGGTAGGCAGCCTAGTCCTATGTCAACGTAACATGCACGTTTCTTTCTGTTAGATACTTTATTGATGCCTTGTTAGATGATTAAAATATATTGAATATATATATTTAAAAAATCGATCATGAATGCTTTCCCTGAAGGCTAACACTTGCCTTGGATATGTTAAATGTTTTCCCTGATAATACATAGACATGTTATTTAATAAACAAAAAATAAAATACATATTTGAGTGTTTATTTCTTGTATCATAATTATGAATAGGATTAGGATTAGGATCATGACTGAGGTGAAGACAAACATATTGAATAGGATTAGGATCATGACTGAGGTGAAGACAAACACATTTTTCTAATTTGTTTTCTTCACTTTCACACTGCTCACTCACATTCAGCATTTACTGGTAAATGCATTCTAGTTATTACTATGACTATGAAAAAAACAAAATAAATAATTTCCTCAGGCACTGATGGTGTCAACAATATCTGTATAATATATCAATATCTGAAATAACTGCGCGTCAGTTGTGCACTTCTTTAACGGTGCATTATGGGTATTAATCAATGACATCAACCCCACACTTTAAAGTGTGTGCCAGACAGCTTGCAGGAGTGCTTCAACCTCTCCCTGAGGCTGAAGATGGACACAGATCAGTGGTACTGGTCTTGCATGTCTTGCATGTCTTGAAGATCTCAGAGAGACTGGTTCTGCAGCAACTTAGGTTGCGTACCAGGCCCAACTCAGCATGGACAACACCATCATTCACATGATGCACAGGGCTTACCTCGAAAGGCTGGGGAACACAGTGACAGACCTGTTCTATGACTTCTCCAGTGAATTCAACACCTTCCAGCCTCTCCTGTTTGTGAAGAAGCTCTCAGCCATGCTGGTAGATCATGATATGGTGGCCTGAGAGACTTCCTCACCAGCAGGCCACAGTACGTCCAGCTATAGGGTAGCCTGTCAGATGTGATGATGAGCAACACTGGCGCACCCCAAGGAACCATACTTTCACCTTTTCTTTTCACCAGCTATACTTCTGACTTCAGCTTCACCTCTGGAACGTGCCATTTCCACAGGTTCTCTGATGACTCCTCTATCGTGGGCTGCATCAGTGAGGGCAGGGAGGACGAGTACAGAGGAGTGGTGGAGGGCTTTGTCAGATGGTCCTAGGAGAGCTCAGCATCGGCAAGACCAAGGAGCTGGTGGTGGACTTCCGACGGAGCAGGAAGCCCCCAACCCCCATTACCATCCAGGGGGTTGCAATAGAGACAGTGGACTCGTACAAGCAGGCATGGCCTGGCCATCGGGCGTACCCGGTGGGCCGACGCACATTTTTGGGCCGGCGCTGTCATCATTTAATCAAAAAGGTATATTATAATTTTTATCGACCATGACGGTATTTGACGATCGGAACGGGAGGCAAAACCGGAGTACGCTCTCCTGGGGTTGGGCCAGAGCTGGACAGTCTGGAGGCAGTGGTGGAGAGAAGGATGAGTGACAGATTCAACTCAGTCCTGGGTAACCCCTCCCATGCCCTCTATGTTAGCTGTGGCACATGGCCTCTTCAGCCACAGATAAATTTCCCCCAGATGCAAGAGGGAGTGCTTCAAGTGATCCTTTGTGCCGGCAGCCATTAGGCTGTACAATTATACATTTTGGATATATGCACTTACGCCATTGAAAATTTTGACGAGGGAAAATTCCTTATTTAATATCTAAAATACATTTCTGACTAGTTAAATATAAAATATATAATTGTTTCACATACGATTACAATTTTCACTAGCTTCAATTGAATTACAATGCCAAAATGTGATTCAAGATATCTGTAAATGAGTTGACTAGTTGTAATTAAGTTAAAGATATCGACAATGAACATGTCCACTAGTAATAAAATAATTGTCGATTGAACATTTTGACTAGTGACAAATGAATACTTGAAAAGCACAAAGGAAAACTAATACCCAGCAGACTCACAAAGAAATTCTTTAGATTTGTACTATATTTAAAGTGTTTTGCATTGAAAGGCTGCAGCATAACAAAGCAATGAGTGTGTGAATGTGTGAAAAGCCTTTGAAATTCTATGAAGCTTCAATTTAAGGATTTCTGTGTGGTTAAAACAAAAGTTGTATTGGAATAACCCTTCAAAAAGATAAACTACAATATCACGCTGGGTGGAGGAAGTCTGTGTCTGTTGGATCCACTCTTGGTCCGAGTCCAACTCTGTTACGGATGACTTTCAAATGAAATTGAACTGTAGCACTAGTTATATTCCAGAGCATGTGAATAAATGCACTATTCTGGATGACGGATTTCCATAAAAGAAAAAAAGCAGTCTATTATTAGTAAGTAACTTAACAGGTCAACCTGTTAAAGAAACAGACCCTCAACATTAGGTCTAAAAAATGGGGGTTCCCACAGCATGATGGAAAATCATTTAAATAATTTAAATTAGAGATTGATAGATTGGTACTTTGGTGGTCTTGAAGGAAACCTCACAAGTAGCAACATGTCATCTTCCGCCATGTCGACGATGACGCAACCCCGACGGGACCCAGAACAGAAAACAGCTTCTGCCACTCCCACATTAACAGCACTGGCTCCAAGGGTGGAGGAGTGGGGGGTGAGAGACACCAGTGGATGGGTAGAGAAGAGGGAGAGAGATTAAGGGCCCTATCGTGCACCCAGTGCAATTGACTTTCTACACTGACGCATGTATCGTTGCTAGTTTGCACCCGGCGCAAAGCTGATTTTCCCCCGCAGCAAACAGGCGCCACTAGACTTGCGCCTGGAGAGGCGTGTCGGGAAAAAGCAGAGGCGGGTTCCGGCGCAAAGGACACTTATTGCTATTTTAGTGATCTAAAAAATGCGCCACTGCAATTGCGCAACTGATCGCCAAAATCCTGGTTTAAATGTCGTAGCGCAGTCGATGTTACTATTACGGCTCTTAAAGGGGACGGGAGACTGAACTCTCATTGGTCTACTGCACGTTACACCCGGACCACGCCTACGGGTAATTCAACTACCTCTTTTAGATTTGCGCCGGGCACAAAAGTCATTTATCCGCCGTCATAATAGCAACATCGCCATAGAGCCGCCCACAACGGTCTTTGCGTTAGAGCACTTAAGAGATGCGTTTCAGACCGTTAAAATAGGGCCCAAAGAGTGAATCCTAGGTTCGGGTGCTGGGATACTCCAGTGCCGTGTTCCAATAGCCCTACTATCCATACTCATATTATTTAGTAGGGCGTTCCAATTTAAATCGGGGGGAAATAAGTGTACTGAAAGGATCTGGATGATGTACTCAAAACGGTCCAACTGCGGAGTGTGGATCGATGTACACTTCTCGTACTCAACGGCCGCCATCTTAGATACGTAGTGGAAGAGGCGGCGGAAGAGTTCACCGTTCAAAAGCGGGATGTTTATTGGAATGACACTGAAACTCAGAGTACTCAGTGAGTGCGGATAGTGTACTATGGTTAAGTGTATTCAAGGAAGTATGGATATTGGAACACAGCACAGATCAACAGGGCTAGGGAAAACATCAGGGGCAGGAGGGCTGGGAATAAAGTTGAGCGACCGAGTGTAGCAACACAGCATGACAGAGAGAAGAAAAGGTTCAAATCACCATGACATAGTTCATTGTTTGACACACGCCCACACACTCACTCACTAATATACACATACACATCCACATGGATCCGAATGGATAATCTTACGATGGAGGGGATTTTAATAATAAGTTGTTAATAATAAGTTGCATTATGGCTTGTGTCTCGAAGATGAAAATCACATGCCTCCCCATAACAATTTACCATATTACACTGGGGACATTTAGGTTTGGATTGCAACATATGCACTCTTTTAGAGATTGACATGTTTCCAAATTGATTCATCACATTGTGCAGGCCTAACAATATTCCCTCATGCAACAACACAATAAAAAATACAAGAAGTAATTTATAGGAATGGGTTCGACTCAGATGATACCACGAATTGTAAATCATCAAAAGCAAAAGAAAAATGCCTACATATAAAAAGGGATTAAGAACGAAAGAGACACATTTAAGTCAAGTTAAATAGAGAATGGGACTATTCAGAACTGAGAATAATGATTCCTTGAAGGAAACTTCTTGAAATCCATTACATCCTAT
>OMLJ01103486.1:0-13090 GCA_900302595.1 Gadiculus argenteus
ATTAACATGGGAGTGCACAATATGCTTATAGAATATATTAGGGTTAGGTAGGTTAGGGTTAGGTTAGGGTCAGAGCATTTCTTTTTATATGCTATTTCACTAGAAGGTACCCTCTTGTACTGTTAAGACTGACAGAAGCAACAGTTGCTGTTGGCAAACACTCATTGAGTGAAACAATAGGCACAGACAGCTCCCCTGCAGTGAATGGAGTCCCCTCTTACATATGTAAATATCGCTTAATGATTCAAGTCCCCTCTTGGCAACTACTTAAAAAAAATAAAAAACAAAACATTTGAAGTTATATTATGATAAAAGAACTTAAAACTAAACTCTGTATTATGTTTTTGTATTTTTAAAATGACCAGAAATAGAGGTCCACACTTGGTCGATGAAAACCGATAGTCCCCTGTTGGTAAAGTAAACGTGTATGTGTGCATATGTGTGTGTGCATGTGTGCGTGTGTGAGGCACATAAGACATGGAAGATGAAAGTTAAGGTCAGCAGGGTCAACATCTTCTTACAGCCTAACCATATCCTCCTTGGTGAATAGTCATCAAAGAGCAGCATGAAAGAGTTTGATGTCACCTTATGAACAATGTATGTATCTCTGCCCCCGCCACCACACAATTCTTTTCTCCTCTTTCATAACCTTGTGTTCCCCTTCCCACCTCTCCATCCTTATGTTGCGCTAGAAGGCTCCGGCAAACACAATCATCACAGGCCCAGTGCCTGCAGCACCCCCTCCCCTTAGGCCCAATGGACAGCTGCTCAGGGGAGCTGGGGATGTTTATGGCCATGGCAGCACCTTCTGCCACACCGAACCCCAGGCAGAGAGACACAGGGGGGGAGAGAGAGAGAGAGAGAGAGAGGGAGAGGGAGAGCGGGAGAGAGAGAGATGGGGGAAGGGTAAGAAAGAGAGCGAGACAGGGTCAGAGAGAGAGAGGGGAGACAGGTAGAGAGAGAGGGAGGGGTAAGAAAGAGAAGGAGACGGGGAAAGAGAGAGCAGCTTCCGAGCAGACAGACAGTTTAAATGTGTCTACTTCTGTAATATGCACAGTGCTTCAGAGCCACTAGCTTGGAGATGGCCAGATGGATGTGGCTTACAATAGAGTTTGATCAATCAGGGATAGAGCTAAATCTGAGGCCATGACTCTTAAGCCTGATTTATACTTCTCCGTAAAGTGCTGCACGTAGGTTACGGACAGCCCTCTCCGTCGCCAGAGAGGCTGTTGGAGACCCTCTCCATTGTCTCCGTCGGCATGAAATGTTTTTTAAGTGTCCGTCACTCCGTCGAGGGGAGACGGAGACGGCAAGGGCTGTGATTGGTCCTCTAACAAAATAATTTCCGCAATCACTTTAATTTCGCAGCACATTAAGGACTAATAAAAGACCAAATAAGATTTGAAAAGCTTTGGAAGTTAATTTCCAACACTATTTACATGGTTAGTAGTCAACATATAAGATCGATCGGGCGGTGAATTGCGTTGCGTATCCGACATCCCGACGGAGAACTGTGAAGGCTCGAGGGGTCTCCGTAGTGACGGAGTCGGATTACGGATGACGGAGACGGAGAAGTATAAACCAGGCTTGACCCTAACCCTAACCCTGGCAGTGGTATCATTAAAATACATCATATATAGCATGTACCATTTTATCTATCACTGTTTGGCCACCTCAACTTCTAGCGTATCTTAGTAACAATGTCAACTGAGCACCGAGTGTACTTCAAACTAATGTGTTCATGTAATGAGATCTTGGTGGTTAATAATCGTGTTCACTTGTTTCTTGCAGTATAAAGTGGCAGCCTGTTGTGTTGTGGAGCTAAAACGACCCTCTCTTTCATGCTGCCTCCCGTAATACTGACTTTAGGTTCACGCTAAGTGCTATCAGAGGTTACCATGGACACATGGACGGCTGAACCCTGAACTACACACCATGATAGGAACACCCACGCTGACAACCCGTTAACAGCTAGAGACGAGCTACAGCTTCGCTTTCATCTAAGTTGTACACGCCACAGACCCAGGGCCAGCACGCAACCTCAATTCAAATTAACTTGTTTTATTGTATCAAAGTATCCTTTTAACTTCAGTTCATTCTGGACTCAAAATTGTATTGGCTCTTCCCTTAGGCTTAGAATGTACATTTCTGTATGAACTAAAGCCCGACTCAGAATAAGCCGCTGCTTAATGGTTAATATAAAAATGGTAAATGGACTGCGTTTGTATAGCGCTTTTATCCAAAGTGCTTCACAGTGTATGCCTCACATTCACCCGTTCACACACACATTCACACACACATTCACACAGCGTTGGCAGAGGAACCACGCAGGACGCCAGCCTGCTCAACGGGAGCAGGTAGAGCTAGGTGTCTTGCTCAAGGACACTACGACAGATCTTCTCCCCAGGAGGAGCTGGACTCGAACCAGCGAGCTTTCAGTTTCTGGGCGAGGATTCAACCACCTGAGTCTCTGCCGCCTAATGTATGCAAAACCTTGTACACAAGTATGTTTAAAGCCTGGTTTATACTCCTGCGTAAAGTGCTGTACGTAGGCTACACAGCCCTCTCCGTAGCCGGAGAGCCTGACGGAGACCCTCTGCGTCGTCTCCGTCTGCGTGAAATGTTTTTTAAGTGTCCGTCACTCCGTCGAGGGGAGACAGAGACGGAGGGCTGTGATTGGTCCTCTAACTAAATAATTTTCCGCAATCACTTTCCCGGTTTGACTTGGCACCTTATTTACTTTCTACATTAAGCACATTAAGGACTAATAAAACACCAGATAAGATTTGAAAAGCACTATTTACACGGTTAGTAGTCAACATATAAGATCCATCGTTGCCAGATTGGGTGGGAAATATGGCCCAATCTGGCAACCCTGGCGGTGAATTGCGTTGCGTCTCCGACATCCCCGACGCAGAAGTGTGAGGGTTCGAGGGGTCTGCGTAGTGACGACGTCGGAGAAGTATAAACTAGGCTGTAGTGTTACACATTATACGTGTTATACCTTACTGTACTACACTGAATGTAAGGTAGCATTAGCTCTCCACGATACACACTCCCTATAGCGACCTACCGATCCACAGAGTGCTCATCATCTCAACTCTTTACTCCGGGTAAGTGGCCCACGGACAAAGTGCTGCACCCCCTCCGTCCCATTTGTCTATCCCTGACCCGGGCGGAAGTGTTTTAATTAGAATAAGTCTCCGGCCTTAAACACTTTGTGCTGAAATTTCACTCGAGCCAAGTGGTCCCAAAAAAAACAACAACAACAACAACAGACGCCTCTCAGAGACAGCGGGGGTGGAACGCGTGGATCAGCCGTCGCCAGGGTCGACCGAATCGATTTATAGCAGCTTACCTAGCACCCCGGGGTAGCATAACCTCCCGGCCTATTGCTCAATAAGCCATGCTGTTTAGCTACAGCGATTCACCAGCAAACCCTGAGAACGGAACACAGCGCCCCAGGGTACCAAATTATGACTTGGCTCTTTAAGGGGTCCCGTTGCGGTAATCTGTCTTCTGCAGCATTGCAAATCCACCCCCCCCCCCCCAGGGGGTAGAGCAAATTGGCCTGTTATGTTGGGCCGTAGCAGTGGCACAGATATCATCGGTCAATCAACATGTCCAGTGTGTCCGTCCCCGAGATCCATTTTGTGTAGCCGCAGTGAAATAAGTGTCCTGTCGTATCGTGTCCTGGAATGCCCACCCTTAAACAAATACACACTGGGTGTCTCACCAGGGGGGGTACCGTCCCCCAGGGTTCGACGTTTACTGGCAGCCCGGTTAATGTGCTAGTCGGGGACTCGTCCGAGCGAAGTGAACAAAGAATGGGCTACTAATTATACTGTGTACACGTGATCGTAATATATACAGCCCGGTCTCACGCCATATCGTGCTCACGCACACGAAAGTTATCAATCTATTGAATCGTGTCCCGGAGCACGATATACCTTTTTCGTGCTGCACAGAACGCAATGTAAAGCAATGCATTTTCAACGGGAGCGTTTCTCAGACGTAACTCTAACCCTAACCCTAAACCCTAACCCTAACCCTAATCCTAATCCTAACCATAACCCTATTCAAAATGCATTGGTTTACATTTCGTTCTGTGTAGCACAAAAAAAGTCTGAAAATCGTGCTCTGGGACACGATACATAGATGAATAACGTTTGTGCGCATGAGCACCATATGGAGTGATATCACGTAATATATTGATTCGTATTTCAGATGTCAAATATGTAAACGCTAGTAAATGCAAGTTTACATTCATGGAATTGCTCCAATTGTTTAGCAGAATATTAATCAAAGGTCATACATATATCTTTATATATATATATATATATATATATATATACTAGTTAACATTTTTGTGCCCAACTAGCTTGTACGTGGCCTGAAGCGTATAATTGAGCAGCCAGCACAGAGCAGGAAGGTCAGCCCAGCACGGCAGCATCGTAGGAAGAACTTGACATTTCTGATTCCACTCACACAAACACATTAATATTCTGATATTTTCTTGTCTAAAATTACATCTAAATTCCTTATCTCTGCAGGGCACGGCATTAACACATCTACTGTTCACTCAATGCTGTAGCGTCAGGGAACAGACATGCAGACAATCCTATCTCTCGGGGCGATCTGCACGCCGAATTAAAACAGTGTTGATTGTTTGTTCACTGGGAATAAATAACAGCAAACTACACTTTAAAATAAATCAAGTCGCACCTTTCTGCAGTTAGCTGTCTTAAGGTCATCCACAACAGAGAAGCATTCACTTCCTCTTCCTATTTCCTCTCACTTTATGCCGCATCGGATTTTAAAAGGTTGTCAGGAACAGCGCCTACACAAAAATACACAAGGATATTTCTCTAAACTCCTTTGAGACATTTCCTGTGGCACTTAATTCAAAAACTCAAATATATCCGAAAGGTAACTGCTGATGCGGGTGGAACTGCGTTGAATTGGGGTCATCCGAGCTGATATTGGTGAGCATGAAGCCGTCCTGAAGGACGGAAAGCAACGCCTGCCACTTCGACTCTGAGCAGGTGCAACACAGAATAAACTTCAATGTTTATTTTTCCTCTCTGTTGAGGTTCTGTGCAATGATTCTGCAGAAGAGAGCAACACTCAGCAGATAGGATCAATGTGAGGAAATGGTGACTCTCTATAGCCGCGTACCCACCAGGACTTTTTCAGTCCCAGGCTTTTTTTTTTTGGCTCCGCCCACGCATTAGCTCCCCTTGTCGTGGCGTACGCACCACAGGGAAGTCCGAGAGGCTTACAGACGGAGCGTCGACGAGCTACGAGCGGCTCAGAAAAGTACCACCTCTGCTGGAGGACTTTCTGAGCCCCTGTAAGAGCCCCTGTAAGAGTCCTGAGGGGCGGATCCTGGGCGGATCCTCTCTCCAAACCACACCCACAAAACCTCATAGCGGGAAAAGTGCACCTGGTCGGTACGCGGCTAATGACGCACTTTAGCTTAACTGAGCAGTTCTTCCTGAAAGTCACTGTTGACAGCACACACAAATTAATGAGAATAGTAAAATAATCAAATATTTTACCAAATAAAGTGCTTATTAATTTACCAATTAAAATAATTTGACCTGCTCTGTGGGTCATTGATGAGCACTTTTTTTTTTTTATTACTATGTAATAAACGTGGGACAAAAGCGAAGGATAATTAAATGTGGTTATTTTTGCCCACTAATGACTTTGTCATTATATTCTGCATATTCTGTAATCATCTTATGTATTTGCCAGAAGCCAGCCTGATAAAGGCCGCGCTGGAAGAAAAACAGCAAATGAACAATCCTCAAGTCTTATCATCGTGGCGGATTATTTTACATTCATAATTATTGGTATGAATTTAATTGTGAAATGCATTACACACGGTAATCTTCTCAAAGCTGTATCAATGCTCAATGCAGAGGACAATAAATTAATATTTGCACAAACACAGGACAAATCATTTGCATTGCTTGTGCCCTCTTCAAGCTGTGTGTTTTTAAACCTTTCTAGAAGCCGGGCTGCCACCGCTCTGCCCTGAAGGGTTTCATCTGTTCACCGTTCAAAGCATGTCTCCATGAAAGCCAATGTTTGTTTGGATTCTATACTGAACATTTACTAAAACCGTAGCATTTAATACAAGTGGAGGTCTACGGCATGCATTAAACATCATTAAACATTGAAAAAAATGCAGAGAAAGTTTCATGGTAGTGAATTACTTTGTGCAGATATGAATGCTAACTCAATTTCCTCTTTGAAGGAACACAACCCGTTCAGCCGGGCTGTGACCTCCAGGCGACTGGGATGATGTTGCATTTTCAATAACCTATTCAATTATTCATTACACTTAATGCTCGGACATCTCCTTCACCCTCCTTGTTTTTAATGCATTTTACACTCTGCTTGGTTGGGATCTTAAGGTGTTGAATTCCTTTGCTTAAGAGTTTGCACGCACAACAACACAGCAGTGTAATTTCATTACGGCTATAGCCGCGTACCCACCAGGCATACTTTTCCCGCAATGAGGTTTTGTGGGTGCGGTTTGGAGAGAGGATCCACCCAGGATCCGCCCCTCAGGACTCTTACAGGGGCTCTTACAGGGGCTCAGAAAGTCCTCCAGCAGAGGTGGTACTTCTCTGAGCCGCTCGTAGCTTGTCGACGCTCCGTTGGTAAGCCTCTCGGACTTCCCTGTGGTGCGTACGCCACGACAAGGAGGAGCTAATGCGTGGGCGGAGCCAAAAGAAAAAGTCTTGGTCGGTACGCGGCTTCTGTCAATTTGTATTGGTCCCTCCATTCTAACAGCCTTCAGCTCATTTGGTTGTGAGTGTATAAAGCTTTAATGCAATTGGAGTCCAAATAGCCTTCAATAGCCTTCATCACTACGAGTGGTGTGTTAACCTCAAAACATAAATGGACAATGTTGTTGACGACTCATAAACACTCAGTAAGCCTGTATTCAGATTTTTTAAACCTAAGTTGTTGTTTTGACTAAATGTATTTGTCCCCATAAACCTGTGCAGAACTCAAACATCCCAATTATTGATGACTGAAGAGTATAGGCTACCATCGATAAAGTCGCAGGTTGTCAAAGTGAACGACGTTGAACGATGTGTGAGTTTTTGGAAATAAGGATGTGATTGAAGAGGGAATTATATCTTCTCTATTAGAAAGCGATTTTAATAGCTTATTATAATTATAATAGCTTTCTTATCAAAATAATATTGTTTATACAGTATGTTTTTATTTTCCATAAAACTGTCCCCATAAGATCTCACCGACTTGCTTGCCAGACATTAGTTCCCAATTAAAAACATATTTACTTGTTAGTTAGACACAAATATATTTAATGTACACTTCCGAGGGAGGGTTAGGCTTCCCGGACACCTATAGTATAAAGCTACGGTGTGTGGCGAATTTCATATACAACATCGCTTATTATAATGCTCATAAAAGTTACACAATGACAGCAGTAAAAAGTATCATAAAGTCGGAGTGGGTCGTTAACATCGGACTAACTCCTAAAGCTCTCTTTGAATTCCATCTGAAACCGTGGGCCCACTGGCTCCTTAATACATTATTCATTGATTTAGAACTTGAAATAATAACATTGACCATTTATTTAACAGCACGATCTGATTGGCTGGGGTTTTCAAGCGTTCGGATTGGCTGAGGTTTTCCAGCAATCTGATTGGCTGGGATTTTTGAGGGATCTAATTGGCTGAGGTTTTTGAACGATGTAATTGGCTGGGGTCGATCTAATTGGCTGGGGGTTTTGAGCTACCTAATTGGCTGGGGTTTTCGAGCGATCGGACTGGCTAGGGGTTTTAAGTGATCTGCTATCTGTTTTGGGGCGATCAGATTACCATTGGTGGAGACCGTACCAATTCCCGGTTGTGATCAACAGGCAGCTCAAGATGTCCAGCCAGGGAAATACTCACATTCACAATATTAGCCAAAAAAGCGCACACAGGTTGGATCACTAATCAAGTCAGAGACGTGCTGCTTCCAATATCAAAATCTTTCTTTGACGCCTTTCTTGGCTCCCGGCTGTAAACTTGACCAGCTGTCCAATCAACACAGAGATAAGCAACGCGCATTAATCAGGGAGTCAGTTAAGAGACAGGCGCCTGGATCGCGTCTATACGTTGACTTTGTATGGGGGTATTAGGTCTAGGGGAGACGTGCTCTGTTCGTCTGTGTCTTTTATTGACGTGACCATATTTTAGTTTTATGTAAAAAATATGTTAAAAATAGGAATAGAAGAATCAGTTGTCTTGTTTTGGGAATCAGTTCTCGTCGGGATTCGTTCGTTCTGACCGAATCGTTCGCGAATCGCCCGTGCCTACTGAACGCCAACGCGCATCGACCTCGTCGGAGCGCAGGCGAAGCTGGGATCACCATGAGCTGAACTGCCGTCTTCAACGGCAGTGGATGGCAGCGGTCGGTATTAGGGAACCACCTCATTTCTGATCATTTCAAATGTATGTTATTCTAGAATAACTATTGAAAACGAAAAGCGGCTTTACAGAATGGAGGGGATTTGCACTCGCTAGTGTCATCCCTTCACTGCACACTCTGCCTCAGTCAGACCCCAGACCCTGACCTCATAACAGCCACAAACATGGACTATTCTCAACTGTGTTTTATGGAGGGGACATCAATGATATCACCCACGTATATACACTAAATGATCTGCTAGAAACAGACACATTAGCCGCGTACCCACCAGGGGTACTTTTCCCGCTAGGAGGTTTTGTGGGTGTGGTTTGGAGAGAGGATCTGCCCCTCAGGACTCTTACAGGGGCTCAGAAAGTCCTCCAGCAGAGGTGCTACTTTTCTGAGCCGCTCGTAGCTCGTCGACGCTCCGTCGGTAAGCCTCTCGGACTTCCGTGTGGTGCGTACGCCACGACAAGGGGAGCTAATGCGTGGGCGGAGCCAAGAAAAAAAGGCTGGGACTGAAGAAGTCCTGGTGAGTAGGCGGCTATAGCTATTAAAAGTACCCTAAAAGAAAGAATGAATCACTTTTAGACCATCACTATTTATATATTTAGCTATTTTACAGAGCCACACATCCACAAATGCAGCACCATTCATTCTCTGGAAATAGGAATAGAGGTAGAACGCGCCAATCTCTTATGCAACGGTTCAGGATAAGGGGGGGCATGAAAAAGACCTTAAAAATAGTTTAGTGTGAATTATGGGGGAGTCAGCTTCTATTCAGTGTATATTTTAAATGACATACATTTAGAAATAATCTCGGTGCGGGGGCACAACCTCATGTTTTTCAGCAGTTGGAGGGGACAGACCACATCATTCTGAACTTTCTTTCATTGTCATTCATCAAATGACAAATTACTTTATTCAGCGTCTGTTGAATAAAGTCTCCTTCAGTAGGTTTACGTTCACAGCTTAATCAGATTAAAGCCCTGGTTTGACTATGCTCCTCAATTGGACAACTGCAATTGTCCGAGTATACATGTTAATTACATGACACGCAAGATATTGAGTGGAAATATAGCTTTTGGGAGTGCACGCTTAACTCGACTAACAATCGCTTTATCTAGGGGTCTTAATTTGACTAGGAGATTTGATTTCAGTCAGACTAAGGTGTATACATGCATTTTAGTAATCCAATTATAGTTGGACTAAGCCAATAATTAGATTTTGTAATTAGATGTAAACACACTGATTGTTAATTTCATTATTATACAAACGTTGCATTGTGTTTGTTTCAGGGACGATGTCACGGAAGAAGCAGAAAAATCCATTCTCATTCTGGGAAGTGCCGATGCTAGGTCAGAGGAGACGGTGGAGGAGACAGTGGAGGAGAGAGTGTAGGCGATAGTGGAGGAGACGGTGGAGGAGGCAGTGAAGGAGACGGTGGAGGAGACGGTAGACGGTGGTGTGTATGAGACGACAGCATGGGCGGAGCCAAAAAAAAAAGCCTGGGACTGAAAAAGTCCTGGTGGGTACGCGGCTATCGACTACTATTCATTGATTGTTTAGTGTGTTGTGTGTGTGACTTGGATTTCTATACGATCTACTGCACAACAAACTGCTAATCACCCTCACACCTGGTAGCATAACGCCTCCCCTTCAACAACACTCCGCTACACACACACACACACACACACACAAACCAAACACACGCCAATCCCCCCGATGGGGGATCAAACCAGTGGAAGCCCCTCTCGTTTCCAAACGGCGTCGCCCGGGGGCGCCCGCCAGTGGAGCGGCTCCGTGGTGCGCGGCTAACAGTTGCTAACGCCGGCTGTAATAAGCTTCATCGGCGGCGCGGGGGTCGGTATGATCATGACAATGATATCACCAGCCATAATATGGTTTTATGAGCCCTCTCGTTCGCCCATCTGCTGCCAGCGCCTCCCTGCTCCGGCTGCCCAGGGCTCTCTCTGAACTCCCTCCCCGCGCCATCTGGCCACTTCTGCTAATCCCCTCCCCCTCACCACCGCCACCACCGCCACCCACCACGGCCTCCCCGCCCGCCATCCTTCATAGCAGAGGGCCGTCTGTGCGTCTGCAGCGGAGGCTTCGGCTGGCTTCTCGTTTGTTTGGGTTGTCATATGGGACGGTGGTTAGTTGTTGTTGTTGTTGTTGTTGGTGGCGGTGGTGGTGATGTACGCGTCGTTCTCCGGCGTGTAACGCGACACCCGCGTTCGATAACGCCGTCGTAAGAGCCGGCCTCGTTATCCGAGTCGCTAGTAGCCCCGAGAAAAAAAAAGCATGTGACATTATATTAAATGCCATAAGACAGATTAATGAACGGCAACATGTCGGAGCCCCGGGGGAGGGGGACAACGACGCGCGTACGCAAGAAAACAGAACTCACGTCCCGATGATTCATCACATTTTCTAGATCTGATAAATACCCCACGAATACACGCTCACCAGCCAAACCGAAAACCTACGTCGTTCGAAGCCCGTTATAATGAGCAAACTTCTCAAACTACTACTGGAGGAGCCGGGCGACGTATCGAGCGACTTCCTTCGAGAGCCGGGTCAGTCTGCCTCTTCGGAAAGAGAGAGAGAGAGAGTTAATGCTTTTAACGAGAGCAGATGTGCACATCCACCGGAATCGACGGCCCACATTGATTGGTGCTCCGACGGTGGGGGGTGATAGACGCTGCGTTCTATTAGGCGCTGTGGCGCAGTGCAGGGAGGGCGACGGGCGGGATTGCGTTAGCGTGTGATGAAATGTGACATTGTTGCATACACAGCTTTGTTGTGAATCTGTTTAACAGAAGGAGCGGAGGGGTGGAGCGCGTGCTCACCGTTAAAGGTTGGATCAGCGAGATCGTGAGGAAAGATCAGATGAGTGTGATAATTAATCGGCCTAGAATCGCTGATACAACCTTTAAGGCCCGGCCTTACCGGCCAGGGTTGGATTTCTACCTTTGTTGCTCACTCTACAACAGAAAGAATATCTCTCTAAAATAATGATGATGGTAATAGTAAGAATAACAATGCGTTAGATGTATCTGTCGCTTTGGGTTGATATCAGACCTCGTCCACTTGGATCATTTCAGCTCTGATGTTATCTGAGGTCGAGTCGTGTTCAGTGGAGAGAGGGGCGAGCGAGACATAAGCCGCGTACCCACCAGTACCCACCAAAAAGTCCTGGTGGGTACGCTGCTATTGTGATTTGTGTGCGTATCATTTTAGGCAAAAAAACGCTGTTCATAATCTCAAATCAGGCTTAGCTTAACTACTGCGCACAGGCTTGTTATGTGAGGTAATGCTCCAACCACCACGGAGACGCTAACACCTGTCAGAAAGAGCCCAGACGATGGCAGCATCATAAACCACAACGCTGCCGTCTACCCCAGACAATAGACGGGTGTAAAAGCTTTCCCTCACTTCTTACTGCTGTGGTTTCACAGCTTGATTGGCTCGTAACGAGCGGCTCATTTGTGGCCGTGCTTGGTTGTGGTCACACTGCTATGGGAAAGTCAAAATGTGTGAAGACACACCAGCAAACTACGTCGTAGTTCGTTAGAAAAGTTGGTCGGGAAGTGTAGATACATAAATATATATATATAACTATAGACCAGTTCAACGCTGAAATCTATACCAAATCGCCCTTGAAATAAAAATACAACAACAACAAAGTGGCAACTATAATGAAATATATTCAATTTATGAGCTGTGTGGATGTAAAACTACAGTGGTCCTTATTCCCTCGACGCAGAATACCGATGCTCACACTATGAGCAGCGCATTCAGTTGGAATGCGAGCCAAGACATCGCATATAAAATAATACGTTGAAGCGTCTTATAGGACGCTTCTCTGCGTTGAGACAGTGTTTTTTGTTTGGCCTTCTGTCTGGTTAGGGTCACGTTCTCACATAAAGACAACAAAGTGTAGTTCACTTAGAAGCAGCGTGGGTTCTACCAACACGGGTCCACACAGCTGTCCAATCTGACGGCTCTGTCGTTTGTTTGATGATTTTATATTGACCGTAGGAAGTTTGTACCGTATATATTTATTTATTTTTGTTTCGTTTTTACGGTTTGAATCGAGCAAACTGATACGGAAGAAAGGGCTTAACAAATATTTGGATAGTATCTCAAAAGCACACTTTAAAACTCTGCAAGATAGGTAAGATAAACCGCAAGATAGGTAAGATAAACCGCAAGATAGGTAAGATAAATCCACTTCTGTGTAAATCCAGGACGCATTATCACACAATGATCTGGGGAGGAGCCTCCACTTTCAGCCAATCACAATGATCTGGGGCGGAGCCTCCCTAAAAGCCATCCCCTCGGAAACAATACACCGCCACGACTCGTAGATAATCATCTTATGAAAAAACAAAGGCAAAAATCTTCAAAATCGATGATGCACAACTTGGTGCCATGAGCGAGACACATCCAGAATCTTAGTTCAGTCTGACTAACCGTCAGAGAGATATGCCGTCACACACACACACACACACACACACACACACACACACACACACACACACACACACACACACACACACACACACACACACACACACACACACACACACACACACACACACACACACACACAACTTGTTTTATAGATAGATTTCTACACAAT